>CAUYLG010001869.1:0-83238 GCA_963573385.1 Cacajao melanocephalus | reverse complement strand
TTGGGTATATACCCAGTAATGAAATTGCTGAGTCAAATGGTAGTTCTATTTTTAGCTTTTTGAAGAATCATCACACTGTCTTCCACAATGGTTAAATTAATTTACACTCTCACCAACAGTGTAAAAGCACTCCTATTTCTCCACATCCTCACCAGCATCAACAACAGAGATTTCTTTCTCACAGTTGTCAAGGCTGAAAAGTCCAAGATCAAGGCACCAGCAAATTCAGTGTGTGGTGAAGGCCACCTTCCTGATTCATAGACACTTGACTTCTTCCTGTGTCTTCACATGAGGAAGGGAAGACAGGAGGGATCTCTCTGGAGGCTCTTTTATAAAGTTTTCATCCCATCCATGAGGGCTCAGCCCTTTTAAACCAATTACCTTCCCAAAACTCCACAGGTACTCTCACACTGGGGATTAAGTTTTAATATAGGGATTTTGGGGGGACACAAACATTCTGTCCACAGCACATGGCTGATAAGTGACAGAACTGGTATCTACACCCAGTCAGCCTGGTTCCAAAGTCCATACCTTTAACTGCCACCTTGCACTTATCAAAAACCTACTCTAGGTGTTGCAGGTGTATATTAATTCACATGGAGACATCCTACTCATTGCTATTATTATCGATCTATTATTGAGTGAAAGAGAAAGTGGCAAAAGAATAACAGTTCAACCCCTTTGGGAGAAAAATATATATATGAGCATATCATTGCAACAGCTAGGACATAAAAAGTAATGTAATGTGACAAGGTGGTGGACGAGGGTGGCTACAAGTATAGACTCGAGAGTCAGACAGACCTCAACTAAATGCAGGAAGCCCCACTCACTCCCTGCATAACTATTTCCAGCAATCATTTGCCCTTACTAAGCCTCAGTTTCCTCATCTGTAAATGAGAGGCTGAACCTAAAATCATCAGTATACAGATCAAACACAAAAGACCATGTAGTGTGTTATTCCATTTATATGAAATGTCCAGAAAAGGCAAAACTGCAGAGACAGAAAGTAGATTAGTGGCCACCTGGGCCTAAGGGTAAGAACTAGGATTAACTGTAAATGAGCCTAAGGGGTTTTACCGGGATGATAAAAATATTCTAAAAGTGGACTATGCTGATGGTTGCACAACTTTTTAAACTCACTAAAAAAATCTCTGAATTGAAATGACTAAGGAATTAAAATGGATGAACTTTGTGTATAGAAGTTATACCTCAATAAACTTCTAAAAAAATGATGTAAAATTGCTATTACATAGTAGGCCCTCAACAAATAGAAGTGGTTATTACCATTATAATTCTTAATGGAATTATTAGCAAGCTTAGAAAGTGGTATTCCCAATAAATTAAAACTCTTTTGCTTATGCTTATCTGTAATTTTTACACTTATTCAAGAAATGTATTTCTTGTACAATAAAAAGAGAAAGGGAAAAACTCAATTCCATTAAAATATCATGGAAGAAAAGGATCCTATTATCATGGGAATGATTGTAATCTTCCTTCCTTGCCTTATTTTCTATTTTGCAACAATCAACATGTACTGCTTCGATAAAATAGCAGATTATAGTTTTTCATAAATAGCTTATTTTATATTCCATCTTGTGCTAGACACCAGGCAGCATATAAGGTGACCTGAGAGGTTACCTGAGAGGGTCTTGCCATCTGGAGTGGAGGCAGGATAGATAAAGGGCCAATCTGGAAAGCTGGAGAACAAGCAGTTCATGCTAAGGAACCAAATGAATTGCCCCCAGCAAAGCTAGAGGACTCCAAAGAGGAGGAACGAGCTGGCTTGGGGACAAGTACACTCTCCTGCGGCAAGCCTGGAGCAGGGCCTGGGGAGACAGCCAAAGAGGAGGAATGTCCACACACTCCATAAATATTAATTAGGCACCACCTAAATGCCAGACCCTGTGAGGAGCTGGTTATGCATGGTAACAGGACTGACAAGGTCCCCGCTGTGCTATGCCACACCCCCCGGGCATGGAGGGGTGTCGAGACCCTGCCACCTCCAGCTTGATTCTGAGCACAGCATGCACCAATTATCCTTTGACTGGTCGATGTGCTGGTGCCTGGGGAGGAGGGGGAGGTGGGGAGCCTCCACAGGGACTCCCTGCTGCCCAGGCCCTCATCCACAGCTGGACAAGGGCAAGAATTAGAGAAGGCCCAGCATTACAACAAGGCCTAGGTTCTCATCCTGGCACTTGGTTCCACAGGAGTAAGTCCCTTCCTTACCCAGACACCAGTTTCCTCATCTGCATAAACGAGAGTGTAATGGTCATGTGCCACTGCTCTGTAGCCAGAGCTTCTAGGTTCAAGCCTGGCTCTGCCACCTACCCAGCAACTTGACCTCAGCCAACTTTCCAAGCCTCTGAAAGCGCCAGTTTCCTCTTCTAAGAAAATGGGTGAATTGCTAGCACCTAACTCAGAGAGGTTTGTGGAGATGGGGAAGATTGAACAAGGTAAAGCATAGAAGGCTTCAGAACCAGGTGTCAAGCATATATACTTGGCAAATGTAAACTACAGCTGCAGCTTACTTCCAAGTCTATCATTGGATGGCTCTAGGAGATTTGGAATTCCTGGGGCATCCCAACCTGGAAGATTGTGAGGTAACAAACAGCACCAGCTCAGCAAAAGCATATCTAACAGAATAGCTAGAATTTGGGAGGGAAAGAGGGGCTATAAAATCGGGAGAGAAAAACAAAAGATTATATTCCTCCCATTAGCTTCTCACACCCCTTACCCACATACTCAGTCCGGGGCTGACACCTGCTGGCTAAAGAGGAGCATTGCAAAGAAAAGAGACCTTTCCCACTAGCTGGGGGATCTGGAAGGAATGTTAAACCCCAGAGAGAAAAGACAGGTGGGAGCCTGAGATATAAGGATGATAGGGTATCAGGATGTTTGCATTGGAAATGTTTGGGTAGAAGGAATTTAGGCTGCTCTGGAGCTATGAGACCTAAGTTCAAATCCCAGCTTTTCTACTTACCAGCTGTGAGACTCTGGATAAACCATTTAACCTCCCCAGGCCTCAGTTTGCTTATCTACAAAATGGGAATAAGTGTCTCATTCTAGGGTGATAATGTACATAAAGTACCTAACAGAGTTAGTGACTCCATAAAGGCTACGTTCCCCTCTGGATTTCTCCACCTCACTTCCCAGATCTCAAAGGTGAAGTGCCTTGCAGGGGTCCTCAAACTCTTATTTATGTCACCATCCCTGAGTGCCTACCAAAAAGACAAATGCTCAAGCCCCCTGATGTTGCTCTGAATCAGCTCTCTGGGGATGACAACCTAGGGGTCTGCGTTGTAGTAAACTCTCGATCCTCATGCCCCTCCAAGTTTGAGAAACTCCAGAATAGTGTGCAAGCACCAGGTTAGGAGTTCCAGCTCTGTCCATACACACAGGCAAAACCAAGACCCCATCTGCCTCCAGGGTGTAGAGAGGCTGTGAGTCTAGCCAGGTTACAGGCACCCAGGAGGGAACAGGAAGGCGACCTGTGAGGGCCCCAGATGCATCCCCTTGGCCTCTCTGTCTCCACTTTCCCACCTATTAAATGTGGCCTGGAGTCCTGCCTGGCATGCCTCTCAGCAGGGAGGGTGCTTTGGAAACTGTGATGCTAATGCGGACATGAAAAGGAGGAGTGTCCAGAATAGTAGGGTACCTGCCCTCATGGACTGCCTCCTTGAGAATGAGAAGCTTGGGAGAAATAAAGCCACTAAAGTTAGGGTAGAGATGGAGGGAAATGATGGAGACAAGAGGGGAAGCTGGCATTGCTGCTTCAGGGCATCCAGGGGCTAGCTGTGCAGGAATAGATGATCAGGAGCTGGTCACTCATGAGCTAAGTGACCCATCCCAGCAAGAAGAGTCTGGCAGCAAGGAGAGAATTCCAGCTGTGGGACTCACAGGAGCCTCCACAATAGAACCCAGTGGGGAGAGTGGGGAGAGCTGTGCCTAGAGCAGCAGTTCCTCCACTGCCCTAGGGCCCTCCCAGGTCACCTTCCTCTCCCATCCTGGGTGCCTATAACCTGACTAGACTCACAGCCTCTCTACACCCTAGAGGCAGATGGGGTCTTCGTTTCGGGACAGTAAAATCAAGGCTCAGAGAAGAGAAAGGAGTCCCTTCCCCAACTTCCTAATGAATCCTCAGCCCAAACCTCCCTAAATTTTCTTGACAACAACAGAGGAGGCTGGGCAAAGATTATTATCACACAGAGAAGAAATCCAGATCAGAGATGACATGTAATTTATCCAAGAACACACAGCAGAGTTGAGCCTCAGACTAGTCTATCTTATCACTACCACTCTGCACATGTTCATTCCTGCTGCAGGTAAAAGATTGGTTCAGTAACCTCCTGCGTCACTTCCAACTCTGTATTTTCTAATTCCGGAACTGCAATCTATTCTTTCAAATTTATCTCTTTCTCATTCCCTCAATGAACCAACAGCTTGAACCAAAATAGCCTCCTCTTGATTCCCTGAACAAACCTGAGACTTCCTACTTATTTTTCTCTCTTCCAAACCTCCCCTCACCATACCAATCACACCCCCATTCTTCCATATTTGTGAACATCTCCAGTCCTTCAAAGCCCAGCTCAATTCTCACCTGCCCCAGGAAACCTTCTCTAATCCCCCCAGTGAGAAATAATATCAACTTGTATGAGCAGAGAAATGGAATCAGAAACACAAGCTATGTAATGAGCATCTCTATCTAACGTTGTGCTATGAAACACATATACCTTTATTATATGCCTTCTATATGTGTATATTACTTGCAGTACAGTTGACCATTGAACAACATATGGGTTAGGGAGCCAACCCCAGGCACAGTCAAAAATCTGTGTCTAACTTTTGACTTCCCAAAAACTTAACTACAGCCTACTGTTCACTGGAAGCCATATGGATAACACAATCAATTAACACATATTTTTATATATTACATGTATTACATACTGTATTCTTACCCTAAAGTGAGCTAAGGAAGAAAAATATATATTTACTATCGATTACGTGGAAGTGGCTCATGATAAAAGTCTTCATCCTCATCTTCACATTGAGTAGGCTGAGGAGGAGGAGGAGGAGAAAAAGGAGGAAGAGGGACTGGTTTTGCTGTCTAAGAGGTAGCAGAGGTGAAAGAAAATCTGAGTGTAAGTGGGCCCGCACAGTTCCAACCCGGGGTGGTGAAGGGTCACCTATGCATGATGTACATGTGTATATATTATCTCATTTCATCTGCAAGACCCCAACAAATCATTGAGAACAAAGAGTAAGCCTGTATTACAGATGCGGAAACCAGATCTCAGAGAGCTTACGTGTGCACTTAAGGTTATCTGGAAGGCTGTGGTATCAAGAGAAAGGCTCAGAAGGAAAATATTAACACCCAGTGCAGGGGAGAGGTAAGGGTGTGATGGGGAGGCAGGTTTCAGAGCAACATGAGAAAGAAGGTGGAGAAAGCAAGAAACTAAAAATCCTTGAGAACCTGTGGTCAGAAGATTCCAGGTCTGAAATACGAGACAAGAGAGTCATTTCCCTCATGTGACAGCAGCGTGTTAACTCACACAGCACCTTCACCTGCTTCATCTCATTTAAAACAATCATCTTTTTAGATAGACAACATCATCATTCTATAGGAAGAGAACCAAAGGCTTGAGAAAATCCTAACCAAGCTCACACAGTACATAAATGAGACTGGAACATGAAGCAAGCTGGATTTCAGAATCTGTGTTCTTTCTGATATACAATTGTATTGCTTACAATATCACCTAGAAATGTTTGCCTAGCAGGCTGCCTCCACTCCTGGTTCACCTTCTGTTTGTCATGGGGCCTGAGGAGCCACCATTCTGCATGTCAGTCCTCCCCCTCAATGCTCATTCAACTCTGACATTCCAGGACTCTTTTGATTAAGTGAAAAAGCAGCTTATGAATCTTCAAGAGCTTCATGTGAAAATAAAATGATGTCTAGAGTAGCTCACCCTTCAGTAGATCCATGGATAGGTGCCAAAACCAGGCCCTGGACAAACAGAAAGCAGAGCAGGGAGAAAAAAGCTCAGAGCAGGAGTGAACACCCATTCATTCAGCAGAAGGCTGTGAGTCCCTCCACAGTTGAGGGTACTGTCAAGATGGACAGCCCCACTCCTGCCCTCCCAGATTCCCAGATGCAAATGTCTCCTCCCTCACCAGTTTGCAGAGGGTTGGCCATGGAGGAGGAGAGCACAGAAGAGCACTTCCTATCCTGGGTACTGATGGTCAAATGAGTGGGCACGTCCAAACCCTGAGAATCTCAGCAGCTGCCATGGGCTCCACCACTCTCCACTGCTGGAGAGGGGCCAAGGGGGGCCAAGGCACCTGCTAAGGGCTCACCTGCTGCCACTGCCCTTGGAGAGTCCTGCCCACTCTCAGCCACAGGCTCTACCTGTTACCACTGGTCAACCTCCCAAACCCAGCTGTGAGTGGACATTTTCTGGGTGACCCTTGGCAGCATCCCACCTTTCCCCCCATCCCCACAGCTGGAAATGAGCCCTTCTCTGCGGTCGCATCCTCCCTTTGTCCTCTCCCTGCTCCCTGTGTCTTCATCTGGTCCACCCGAACAAATCCCAGTCCAGGAGTAGGTTCTGATTCCCTCAGGGATCCCTCCAGGCTCTAGCACCTTGTAGGTGCTAATAACAATCTTTAAAACAATGAGTGAGTGTTGAGTGAGTGAGGGAAGTCAAGTAAGGACAAGCTCCATGGTCCTGACTCTGTAAAAGCAGCTGGTTGGTGACGGGCCATCCAAGCCACAGCATGTGGGTAGTTTGGGTCAGTCAGACAGGTCTACCTGGGACACCACCGGCAGGAAAGCTCACCAAATACCAGTGGAGGGGAGCCAGGTATCCATCCTCAGGGAGCACTAAAATGCTGAGCAATTGTGGGCAGTGGTGACTTGGTTATCTAATGGGTTCAGACAGTGCTTTCTCAAAGAAACTTCCATGAAAAAGGAACTATTGAGAGGTGATTTGCAAGAAAGGGCCTGGGGTGAAATTTGGTATATACAACTCTCTCCTTAGTGGCCCACAGTGCCCCCAGCAAACTAAGGCTCTGTGAAGTCATGCTGCAAGGCAACTGTTTAACTTCATGTTTCTCACCCTTACTTGACAGCTTTGTTTTTCTTTTAATAAAACCTATTTCACATCTCAAGAAACTAGTGTTCCAGTGGTCACTATTAGAAAATGGGGGGGAGCTGGTTTTTCAGACATTTTGGCTCTAAAGGAGATAATTTATAATGATCTGGGAAGCCTTCTCTTCTTTCCTCTTCAGATCTACTTCTGCCAGAAAAAAAAAAAAAGATAAATAAAATAAAAATAAATCTATACTTTATAGGAATTACAGCCTTAAAGTAAAAGGACAAAATTATAATGGCGGATTTTGAGGCTCTGGGCAGTGACACCAGAAGGCAGAAGAACAAGGCTATGAAATCTTCACCCTCTGTCATTGACTAAAGTTCTAACCTTTGGCAAGTTCCTTAACTTTCCTGGGCCCTAGGTCCCTCCCTGTTCTGTGAACAGTTGTGAGGAGCAAATGAGTTACTAGGTAACAAGTGCTTAGATCAGCACCTGAAAGATTTGTAGCAACCAAATAACCTTCCATATTGTTAATGGTTCTTATTAGCTGAAAAGATATAAATTTAGTGATTTCCTTTTCTACGCACATGGTAACTTGAGGATCTTATGAATTAGTAATACAGTCCTTTATGTGCATAATTATGGAGCAAAATAGACAAAGGACAGAAGAGAGACCATAGGCACTAGGAAAGTTTGGAAAGGGAGAGACTCGTGTGTGCCGCGAGGTCACTGAGAAAGGGAAAGCGAGCTGGGCCAAGCGTGAGCAGAGAGCATGCAGTCCTGGGGCAAAAAGAGCATCAGTCAGCAAAGGCCTGTATGTGCCAATGAGCACAGCCCAAGCCTAATTAACTCCGCTCCATGTGAGCAAAGAGTTTGTTCCAAGAAGATTGCTGTTGACAAGACACCGAACCAACCACTGGGAGCTGGCAGCTTTGTTGATGTTTGGCCAAGGAATAGAGTCATCTCCAGGTCCTGGACGTAACGAGAAGTGACAGACGGTCTGTTGAGCAGAATGGAGCATTTGCTTCCCCAGCTTGCAACATTTGCTTCCCTGGTGTATCTGTGAGGGCCCCTCCTCCAAGTCCCTCCAAGGCTGGGTTGGTTGAGAACCATATCTTTGCAAGAGACAGAAGCCTACTGAGGCCCGCTCAAGAGTCAAAGAGTTTCTTGGGAAGATTTGGGGGTATCTTGGAGAATGTAAAAGCAGGAAGGTCAGCCGGGCCTTGGGAAAA
This sequence comes from Cacajao melanocephalus, assembly GCA_963573385.1. Taxonomy (NCBI): domain Eukaryota; kingdom Metazoa; phylum Chordata; class Mammalia; order Primates; family Pitheciidae; genus Cacajao; species Cacajao melanocephalus. The sequence goes on along the minus strand of CAUYLG010001869.1, from coordinate 74,918 downwards.
ACTGGAGAAATACCCAGTACCAGGGCAGGTGCTCTGTCTGTCTCTCTGACTTATTCTCTTTCATTCTCATTCTCTCTCTTTCTCTCTTAATCAATCTGGATTCTCTATTCCAGTCTCTCTCTCCCTGTGAGTCTGTGTTTATATTTCTTTGTCTCTCTCCATCTTTGTGAATGTGTTTTCTCTTTTTGCCTCCTCCCCCATTTTTATTCAGCCTCTTGCTTCCTCTGTGTCTCTCTCTTCCTCCTTTGTGTGTGTATGTCTGTGTTTCTATCTCTCTGTCTTCCTCTGTTTCCCTGTCTCTGTGTGTGTGTCTGTGTCTTTCCATAGAATGTGTATGATTTTCTCCCTGTCTCTCTCCATCTCCCTCTCTCCATCGTCACCCTTTCTGTCACCACCTCAACCCTCAAGGTGGTGAAAGAAAATCATCACCTCAGCCCTGGAGTCTACTTGACCTCTTAATTCCAAGGCCCAGTGATAACTCCCTTTCAAGATGATCACTCTTGGTCTAACATTTTCAACGAGGGAGAGTCAAGTGACACCAAGAGAGCTTCAGGGATCCATTCCTTCATCTAAAAAGTGGTCTGGGATAGACACGCACCCTAAAGTGTGGCTCCTACAGCAGGTAGGAGAGAACTGAATGGTGAAAAGAGTGCTCAATTCGAAGTCAGGTGATTAGGTCTCCTATTAGCACTGTGTGGTCTGAGGCCAGGGACTGCCCTGCTGTATCTAAAACATTCCAGCTAGAAAATGAGGAATTGGATAAGGTGCCCTATTACAAATATCTCTAGCCCCCCAAATTCTATGATGTTCTACTTACAAAACAGGTATAGAGGCGGGGTGCAGTGGTGCATGCCTGTAATCCCAGCACTTTGGGAGGCCAAGAAGGGCGAATCACCTGAGGTCAGGAATTCGAGACCATCCTGGCCAATATGGAGAAACCCCATCTCTACTAAAAACACAAAAATTAGCCGGGCATGCTGGAGGATGCCTGTAATCCCAGCTACTCAGTAGGCTGAGGCAGGAGAACCGCTTGAACCCAGGAGGCAGAGGTCGCAGTGAGCGGAGATCACGTCATTGCACTTCAGCCTGGGCAACAGAGCAAGACTCAAAAAAAAAAAAAAATAGGTAACAGAGACTGGGAGAAACAGAGAACATGTAAAATGGCAAGGGAGCAGAACATTTAAAAAAGAAAAAATCACATGTCCTGTAAGCAAGAGTTGGTAGAATAGGCAGGGGGCTGTTACTCCTGGGATGCCAGATGGATCTGTGGTTCCTGAAGTGAAGTTCAATGTGCCTCATCTGCAGAGGCTGTTTTACATGCAGATTCCCAGGTCCATCCCAGATGGTCTGATTCAGCAAGTCACCCCCAGTGACTCTGGTGCAAGGGGTCTCAACCACCCTTGAGAAATGTTGAGTGGGACTTTTCAAAGGATTAGAGCTGCCTTACTGGGCTTTCTGTGGAGGGCAGTGATCTCCCTACCTTTGAGTGCACACAAGAAAGGCAGGGCTACCTTTCTTATTCTCTATTTCTCCAACACTCTGAAGTTCAAACAGAAACAAGACTGCATTAGGAGCTCAAGACCCAAGTGGGGAAAGGTTTTGAGCTCCTTTCAATGTCTACCTCTTACTCTGGGCCTCACTCTTTAAACTAGAGGCCATATATCTTATCTCCAGAGAAGAGAAGGGAGGATACAAGGGTCAAATTATCCTTCTCTGCCTCTTCCATTACAACTGAGCTTTTAGAGACTAGACTCTGGATCAATAGGAATGCCTATAAGATACTTTCTGGGCTGGAAGATAAGAGAGTAGACTACCCTGTCATCGAAGCCTTCAAATTCCTCCAGCTTCCATGAGTCTCCCTCCTCTGAGGATCCATAGCACTTGGGCTAAGTTGGTACCAATCAGTACCTGGGGTTTTATGTGGCTTGAGAAGAACCCAGACATATCTAAAAATTTCTACTTTAACAGGGTGCTCACGAATTCCCAAAGCACCTTCACACCAACCATCCATTTAATCTCAGTAATCTCATGGAGCTGATGATGTGTCAGATGGAGAGACTGAGGATCCAAGAGGCTGGGCTGGAGAAAGGGCAGAGCTGGAGGAGAATGCAGGTCTCTGCGTCCCTCTTCCTTCCATGTCCTCATTCCTCCAGGAAAGCTGTGGCTTGGAGAGATGGGGGTGGGGCACTCCACCTCATCAAGGCTGGAGCTAAGACCAGGAGAGAGTGGGTTGTTGTGGTGGCAAGTAGATGGAGCAGTGTGCTTGTTAAGCAGAGGGCTCTGTCTCAGAAGCAAGGGGAAGAGGTAACCAACTGGGATAGAAACCTGGGAGAAAGAGGAGGCAGCAAGACAAGAGTGGGGACAGAATGGATTTGGGTGTCAGGAAACCTGGAACCTATGTGTGTGACCTGGAGCAAGACTTGGCTTCTCCACAGGTGAAGATGGCCTCAGTTTCCTCATCTATACATTGGGGAGGTTAAATTCACTGGTCTCCAATGTACCTTCCTCCTCGAACACTTGGGCTTATGCATCACTGGCTGCTTCCTTGAGTCTCCACCAGCCACTATCAGCAGAAGACCGAACGATAAGCGCCAATGTGACCCACAGAAATTCCCTAGACTTTGAGGATAACTCTGGTGCTGTCCTCTTCCACCTCCCACCCACCACAGCCAGAAAGTTTCCTAGAAGCCTCAAAATTCTCAGGCCACAGTAGATGACAGACAATGCTGCAGAAAGCTACAGTGACAAAAACTGACCAGAAGATGGAGCCAAATGCCCTGGAATCCGAAACAGTTTTGTTTGTAGAGTTTTTAATTCTAGGGCTACAGTGCAGAAACTAAAGCCACAAAGGCAGTAACATGTGCTCAAGGTCTCCCATCTGCTCAGGGGCAGGGCTGGGAACCAGAACCCATCTCCCACCCCTGGAACCAGACTATTTTTCTACCCTAGTCTACTCTGCTCATGCTGCAGGATTGTGGTCGAGCTGAGTCCACTCCAAAATGCTCTGACCTAGTTATAGCTCGTTTATATTAGGTTGATGGGGACTGGGAAAGGGGACCATCGGTGAGAAGAGCCAGGTTAGCCAAGTAGAACACTTGGGTTCCTGTAACTGGCTTCACACACCGCAAGTCCTTCCCTGGCTCTTCATAAAACTGCAGCTCTGAGATAATGGCTCAAAATCACCTGCCTGCATGGAGGACCCTGAGCAAGACACACTGGACCTGGAAGTGAACCAGTGGGGAGTGTGGGTGTACAACATAGTCAAACCGTCATATCCAAAGCTCTCCTCTCCCCTCACCCACCCCACAGCTGTGTTGACTTCAGGTAAGTCTCTTAAGCTCCCCAAACCTATTGGCTCATCTAGTAATGTAGAATGATGAAACTACAGACTTGTTGGGTTGTTTTGAGGGTTACATTAAATAATTGAGATTAAAGCTCTAAGCATCATGACTGTCATATAGTAGGTGCTCAATAAATATCGGTGTTTTGTTACTGTGATGTATCAACATGACCTAAATGAAGTGATAAAACAAAAATGAACACGAAAGTCATGGCTAGTGTAAGCGGACAGTTTTGTTGTGTAACCATTCCTCCTTCACTCCCTCTCCCCCTCACTGCCCCTTCTCCAATCCCTCCTGAGCTCCAGCCACCCTGTCAACTGGTTCTAGCAGTGAATTGAAGCATTCCTTCTTTTTCTTGGTGATCACTTTCTACTTTTGTGTGACAAGCAGAAAAAAAAAAATCAAACTTTACCAAGATGAGGCAGGAGGGAACTGGTGGAGGTTACATGGCCAAGGCATGTGGGGATTCCCAGGGAGTTTACTCTTCAGATTCCCCTTCTCTCTCTGCTGAGCCTTCTTGTAATCATCTTTGCCAACCCCTGGAGGGAATGGTGGAGAGAAAACAGGCTCAGGTAAGAGGCTGCCTTGATGACATGACCTGCAGTGATCAGAATCTGCTTCCTCCTTGTCCACCTTTCATCCTCCCTCCCCTCCCTCTTATATGTGTACGGTTTGTTTGTTTTCAGCTTTCTCAAAGCACTTTCGCATCTATTATATTATTCTATTAGAGCCTCCCTGCCACTTTCCAAGGTAGGCAGGGAAGGGATTATGAACCCATTTTGCAGAAGAAGAAACTGAGGTCCAGAGAAGGAAAATGACATTTCTAAAATGATACAAGAAAATTGGTGCTATGGTGAGACCAGAACCTCAGACTCCTTCCTTCCATGCCTGCCAAGTAGGGCATCACTGTGAATGAGGGAAACATCCCAGTGCCCACATCAATATTGACTGGTGGCCCTATAGTTAAGAACATCCCAGGAAAGACCCAGAGCCCCTGCTAAGCACTGCACAGCCTGGGGTCAGCCTTTGGGGCTCCTGTCGGCTATTGGAATGAATGGATGTGTGGCCACCTGATACAATGTAATGACACAAGAATAACCACCTATGATGCACGTATGTATGACATGCACAAGCTAGTGCATCTGAAATTCAACAATCTACAGACATAAGTTCCCCAGTGACCATCTATTTCTGCTCATAGCTGACATGCCCTCTGACCCCAATATTGTTTATCTGTGGCTCCAGACTACCTGATAGACAACATTTTCTGTAGCTCTTAATCCAGATTTCTGGCAACTCTGGAGAGAGTTTCCTGCTGATAAGGCCCCTTCTCCCACTGCACCCCAACTCACAGCCCCCTGGAGGACATGCCTAGGATACAGAGAAAAAAATCTCATCTAAGCAGGAACCCGGGAAGTCACACTTTAGGACAGAATCCATCTCAGCTGAGATGTCCTGCTTCTGTGCACATCAACGTGAGAACAAAGAATAACAACACCTGACATCTTCCTGGGACGTTCAAATATAGACAGCTGGTTTATGAACATTATTTTACCTGAGGAGCACATCAGCCCTATGAAATAAACATTGTTAGCTCATTTGATAAATGTAGAAATAGAGGCTCAGAGAGGTTAGAGGAATTTCCCAAGTACTCACAGGGAGTCAGTGTCCACACAGAGTTCTTCAGATATCCCCCAATAAAAGAGAGAGATGGGTCAGGCCTAAGGTAGGGTACAGAATCAGGCTCCTTTGAAGCGGCATATGCCTCCTTGTTCTCTTATCCTATGTCTCCCTCATCAATGCTGCAGCCTCAAAGAGCGCACAAGCCTGAAGGGACCCCTCCACAGGGAGGGCTTCGCATGGTGCTCCTCAGACAGTCCCCCACCCCAGGGAGGGTCCCTCCAGCCCAGGGAGCACAGGCTCCAGGGACCCGCAGCCCTGACTCCTTATTTCCGAGCAGGAATGACAGCCATCTAAAGCCTACATCTTCATTCCTCATTAACCTACCCAGCCCTGAACTCCACAAGCACAGCTCTGTGGGATGAGCAAGAATGTTCCTTCTTAGCCTGGATTGTTTTATTCTTTCCTAAGAACCCTGACACCTTCCCCCACCACCTTCAACAAAAAACTTGCCCAGAGCAGACAGCACAGGGCATTAAAAATGAGACTGCAGATGATGAGGACTGGAAGGATGATTGTATAAGGGAAAACTGAAGCCCAAGAGGGTAGAGAGGTGCTCAAAATACTTTAGGGAGTTAGAGAACTCAAGGAAGAACCCAGGTCCCACACTTGGCCATGCATCTGCTCAGCCCCCTGGCATCCCTGGATCATGGGAATCAGTTTTCACAGCCCCCTTGACTTTCCCAATTACTCCTTTCCTCCTCCACAGGAAGTCTGCCCTCTGATCTGAAGACCACTCAGCCTGAGTTTAAAAGGAGGCAACCATGCCAAGCGAAAAGATGAGATAAGGCTCAGTGCAGTGGCTCACACTTGTAATCCCATCACTGGGAGGCCAACGTGGACAGATCACTTGAATCCAGGAGTTTGAGACCAGCCTGGGTGACATGGTAAAACCCCATCTCTCCAAAAAATACAAAAATTAGCCAGTCACAGTAGTGCATGCCTATAGTCCCAGCTACTCAGGAGGCTGAGGTGGGAGGATGGCTTGAGCCCAGGAGGTCCAGGCTGCAGTGAGCAGAGATGGTGCCAAATCACTCCAGCCTAGGCGGCAGAGCGAGACCTGATCTCAAAAAAAAGAAAGGGAGACGAGTTTCTCACAGCACAGCCAACTCAGAGGTATAGGTGCTCTCTTCTACCTTGCCTTTGACTCACAAACTCTCATGGCGTGTAAATATCAAGTCCCACTGCCCATCCAAGGGTAGAGGAATTGGACCTTTTCTATGTGGCCCTAGTGGGTAGAATTAGGATCAGCAGGTGGAATTTATATAGAGGCAGATTCCAGCTCTATATAAAGTATACCTTTATTATAGTCAGACATATTCTAAAATTGAATAGGCTGTCTCCCAAAGTAGTGAGCTCCCCAACACTAGAAGTAACCAACTGCTGGGGATGTTATAAAACAAAGTTCCTCAAAGTGTAATCTCCTTGCATTAGCATGTCCTATGCAGATTCTTAAAGAGGCAGATTCCTGGGATCCACCCAAGATCCTAAATTAGACTAAGCATGGGCCTACAAACCTACCTTTTTAAGCCCTTAGGTGATTCCCATGTAGGATTCTGATCCACAAATGAATGTTTGAGAATGTCTGTTCTAAAAGAATATTGGATGAAATTTGTTCCCTTCCATCTCTCAAATTCTATGACTCTCTCATTCTGTGAATTATATATCTTCCCTGGGTATTTGCATTGTATAAGGGACATCATAAAGACAAATTACTTTTTAAGCCACAAATCTATCATGGAAGACTGTTGACAAAGGAGATATTGGGGCAGGCAACCACAAAAGCAGCTATTAATCCTCCCTGTTCCTATACCTGAAGTGGCAACCCTATCACAGATCACTGGCTGCTTATGACTCAGTGGTCCCATCCAATATCATCTCAACTCTCACGTATCCAAGGCCCAAATTCCTTAGTCATGGCAGGAACCAAGGAAGAGAGAAAAATACCCACTTAACCATTCTGGAGCACAAACTGCTTTCTCTGCTAGCCCACTGGATGCTTTCTGGGGTTCTCTGGAAGGATTTTATATTCTCTATCCTTCCTGTTTCCAGCCCTGAAGTGGAAAAACTGGTCATACAAATGTCCCCCTGCATCACACTCACATCATGACAAATGTTTCCAGCCAAAGCCTGGGGCTTAAAACTTAAACCCCACCCCAACCTCAGCCCCTCTGATCTCCCTGTCAGCTTCAGGGAGCTTCCATAAATTGTGGAGACACTCTATGCCAGCATTTAGAATATTCATTCCTCAGATCCAGTAATGCAACTTCTGGGAAATAATCACTTATATGTTCAAAGATGTATGTAAAATGGTATCAACTAGAACATTATCAAAGTAAGAGAGATAACAGAATAATATTAGCTAACACATATATGGCACTTACTTGTTTCATTTCCTAAATACTACTTATATGTTAATTTATTTAATTCGCAGAAAACCTATGAGCTGGGTGCTAAGATTCTGAGTTTATAAGCAAAGACATTGAGGCTCCAAGAGGTGAACTAGTTGCTCAGGTTCACATACCTAACCTAGATTTACACCCAAAACAGTTTGCCTCTAAAGCACATCCTCTTAAGAACTTGGTACATTTCACTTTAGTAACTGAAAAATAATTAGAAACCACTTGCGTGTCCTACAAAAGGATTGGTCAAATGAATTAGAGCTTCTCTAAAATGAAATATAAAGCTATTAAAAATAAGGTTAAAAATATTGTCCTATTTGACAAACATGCTCATAATGTTTGGTAATGTAAGAAACAGAGGGAATAAAACTATATTTCATATGAATAAATTTTGAATAAACGTGCATATGAAAGAAAAAATACTCTGGGGAGGTTCTTGGCAGGGAAGGCTTTCTGGAGGAGGCTGGTATTGAGCCAGGGTTTGGAAAGCTATGTTAGGGGCTGGGGCACTGGCTGCAGTCCCTGACAGATGCTATGGCTACTCAGAATTACCCAGTATCAAAGTCCAGAATACGTCCTCAGCTTGAGATGCTCAGCACTGACTGAGAGTCTAGAAATCACCATTCAGTTCTGACTCTGTTACTAACTACAGATTGAATGTAGCCAAGGCCCATTCCCACTCTGGGTTTGTTTTCCCATTTGTACAAAGGCAATAATGATATCTTCCCTGCCTCTTCCTTGAGCCAGGCTGGAGGTGCAAATCTCAAGTGAGGGCTTGAGCTGAGATTCCTAAGGTGACCAATGAGTGAACAAAATTGACTCTCTCTACCAACCATTTACTGAGTCCTTACTGTGGGCCAGAGACTGTGCTAAATGTTTTGCAGGAATATTCAGGTCTGCCTTCATGGATATGCAACCAGTACAGGCACTCAAGACCACACTTAGAAAGGCCAACATTTTGGGGTTTAATCCCTGTGGTCCCATCTTGAAGCGTTTAATAATTTTATCTTTGAATTCCTACTTGGTAAGGGAAGTCCAATGGGACAATGAAACACGAGCTGAGACATGGAGCCTCGGTTCCCCCATGGCCCAGTGCACTTAGGTAGAGCCCAGGTACCTATAAGTGCCTGCACTTACCTGGCAACTATCCCCACACCTGAGGGAGCAAAACATTAAATAGCAAATAAAAACACAATGGCAGGCCAATGACAGTGTGGACAAAAGGAAAAAGCTTTTTCTTTTTTTTAGACAAGGTCTTGTTCTGTCACCCAGGATGGAGTGCAGTGGCACCATCACAGCTCACTGCAGCCTGGACTTCCCTGTGCTCAAGGGATCCTCCCATCTCAGCATCCCCCCTACCCCACCCAGTAGCTGGGACTACAGGCATGCATTACCATGCCCAGGTAATTTCTGTATTTTTCGTAGCGTCGGGGTTTCACCATGTTGCCCAGGCAGATCTCGGACTCCAGAGCTCAAGCAGTCCACCCATCTCAGCCTCCCAAAGTCCTGCGATTATAGGCATGAGCCACCAGACTCAGCCTTCTTCTCTTTTTGAATTAGAAACTCTATATTTTCGTTTTGCACTGGGGCCTACAAATTGAGTAGCCAGCCATAACATTCCTGTAAGGTATGTGTTCATTGTATTCCATTTTATAAGTGAAGAAGTACAGCTTTGAGAGTATGCTGCCCAAGGTAACACAACTGGCAGTAGTTTACCCAGAATCTGAACCCAGGTCAATTTGATCCCAGAGTTCATGATCTTAACACTGCACTATATATAGAAAGTCAGGCAACTGCATATGTGAGAAGCCCCTCCAGAGCCCTATAACCACAATCAAGGCCATTGCTAGTCACACCAGGGTCAGCTTCTCACCTGAGTGAAGAAGGCAAAGCCCTCACACCAGGAAGTATCTTTTCTGTCTGCTGAGAAATTATTGTCTGATCCACTAAAATGAGAGTTTCATCCGCTGTGTGAGATTCCACTCTCTGAAGGAAGCTGAGTGGGCCTCATAAAAAAACCCACAAGGTGCCCATTTCACCACCGCCACCTACTAGCTGAGTGACTTTGGTCCCTCTCTTGACTCCTGGGGACCTCAGTTGCCTCATGTTAAAATAGCAGTGGAATTGTTTATGTGGAAGTTCTTTACAAATCTGGTACAAATCAAAGGTGGTACCATTGCTATTAGATGCCATCTGACCTTGCCTGTATCAGCAGGAATTCACCAGAAGCTGGCTGTTTTCACTGTATTATTTGTCTATGCACGAGCGAATGCACTGGGTACCGGAAATATGAGCGGCTGCATCTTCTTTGAGGAGAAGCCTTGAGAGAAGCTTAGTGATCAAAGGAATATCATTTGGCCTCCAAATGCTTTGTTCAGGATTCCAGATCCCTTCCTGCCATTCTCTAAATCAAATATGTAAGCAAAACTCACTATTCACAAAGTGGGGGAGGTGGGGGACAAAAAAGGATAGGATCCAACGAGTAGTTCTGACTCTAGAATGAAGGAAATAACCATAATACTACAGTTCAAACTGACGGGGTGGCTAGAAAGAGGCTTGGTCATGGGCTTACTTCACCCGACGACCACACTCCCCTCTCACATTCCCAACCCAGAAATCCAAATGAGGATTCCTTAACTAGGAAACATGATCATGGTAGGGGACCACAAAGGGTGGGAGAAGCAGATTCTGCACTGGTACCATGTTCCAAGGGCTTTATCATCTTAATCTTCACTCTGGGAAGCAGGTGTTACTATTTACATTTTTTAAAGTGGAGAACACAGCCTCAGAGTGGTCATCATTTACTCATGGATTAAAGACTTAAACATAAGACCTAACACCATAAAAACCTTAGAAGAAAACCTAGGCAAAACCATTCAGGACATAGGCATAGGCAAGGACTTCATGACTAAAACACCAAAAGCACTGGCAACAAAAGCCAAAATAGACAAATGGGATCTAATTAAACTCTAGAACCTCTGCACAGCAAAAGAAACAATCATCAGAGTGAACCAGCAACCAACAGAATGGGAAAAAATTTTTGCAATCTACCCAACTGACAAAGGGCTAATATCCAGAATGTACAAAGAACTAAAGCAGATTTACAAGAAAACAAACAAACAAACCCATTCAAAAATGGGTGAATGACTTGAACAGACACTTTTCAAATGAAGACATATATGAGGCCAACAAACATATGAAAATATGCTCATCACTGGTCATTAGAGAAATGCAAATCAAAACCACATCGAGATACCATCTCACACCAGTTAGAATGGCAATCATTAAAAAATCTAGAGGCAACAGATGCTGGAGAGGATGTACAGAAATAGGAACACTTTTACATTGTTGGTGGGAGTGTAAATTTGTTCAACCATTGTGAAGACAGTGTGGCGATTCCTCAAGGACCTAGAAATAGAAATTCCATTTGACCCAGCAATCTCATTACTGGGTATATTCCCAAAGGATTATAAATTGTTCTATTATATAAAGACACATGCACATGTATGTTCACTGTGGCACTGTTTACAGTAGCAAAGACCTGGAGCGAACCCAAATGCCCATGGATGATAGACTGGACAAAGAAAATGTGGCACATATACACTATGGAATACTATGCAGCCATAAAAAACAATGAGTTTGTGTCCCTTGTAGGGACATGGATGAATCTGGAAGCCATCATTCTGAGCCAACTGACACAAGAACAGAAGACCAAACACCACATGTTCTCACTCATAAGTGTATGTTGCACAATGAGAACACACAGACACAGGGAGGGGAACATCACACACCAGGGCCTATCAAGGGGTGGTGGGGTCTAGGGGAGGGATAGCAGGGGGTGGAGGGATAGGGGAGTGCTAACATTAGGAGAAATACCTAATGTAAATGATGGGGGGGATGGATGCAGGAAACCACCATGGCACATGTATACCTATATAACAAACCTGCACATTCTACACATGTATCCTAGAACTTAAAGTATAATTTAAAATAACAATAATAATAAAAATTAAAAAATAAAGGAGTCTGTTGACTAAAAGTCAGCTTTATTAACCATAGAAGCCAAATCGGAGCCTATAAGCCTTATCTCTACATTTTCCAACCCTATCTTGTTTTGAAGGAAGAATTTAACAGGATTTTACTAGTATTGAACACAATAGTATATTCCATACCCAGAACTAGGGTACTTGCAAATATCTCCAGAAGTTTCAGTGATGCCAGGCAGCACCACAGGCACCTGGTGAACCACCATTGTCAGTCCCTGGGGAAGCTCAATGATCTGTAAGTTGTGCAATTTCCCATTAGGTGATACATAACAGGGACTGGAAAGACTTGGAAAATTGGACGCTTAGTTTTAAATATATTCAGAAAAGCACTCAAGCAGGAGAGCAAAAATTTTGAGAGCGAAGCAGAAAAGTTAGATAGCTAAGAGGTTCAAAGGCCACCAAAACCATTCTCCAGTGAATTCTAATTAACAGAAAATTTCCAAAGAAGAAAAGAATAATTGCAAAGTAAAAGGCAAATGGAAAAGAGTGTTATGAATCAGTTGCTAAAGGTCAGTTTTTGATGTTGGGGGTCAATGTTAGATGTTAGATGGAATGAAATGAAACCCTACATCAAACTGAAAAGAGAGAAAATTCTATTTTGTTTTAGTCTTCATTTAAAATACATTTTGATTGCTCGTGCTTGGGCAAAGATTAGCGTGTATTAGTCTGTTCTCATGCTGCTAATAAAGACATACCCAAGACTAGGTAATTTATAAAGGAAAAAAGTTTGACTCACAGTTTGGCATGGCTTGGGAGGCCTCAGGAAACTTACAATCATAGTGGAAAAGGAAGCAAATACATCCTTCTTCACATGGCCCAGTGAGAAGAAGAATGAGTGCCCAGCAAAGAGGAGAGCCCCTTATAAAACCATCAGATCTTGTGAGAACTAACTCATCACAAGAACAGGATGGGAAAACCACCCTCAAGATTCAATTATCTCCACCTAGTCCCTCCCATGACACATGGGGATTATGGGAACTACTACTCAAGATGCGATGTGGGTGGAGACACAGCCAAACCATATCAAAGGTATAAATAATTTTTCCTTGTGTTTGCTTGATTTTAGTTGTAGGGATTTAAATGTTGTGTTTCATTCAACGTGAAATGTAAATTGTATTCTATGAAAATAATTCAGATAATATAATCAAATAACATTTAAAAGATCTTAGTTTCAAAGCTTAGAATTCAAATAGGCTCATAGTGAAATCTTGCTTTCATAAGACCATACATGTTTCTATATAACAAGTAATTTGCAAAGAAATGTCTTTAGGTGAATACATACAAACTTACTAATAAAATAGAAAATAAAAGTGTAATACAATGTGGGTGTTTCTTTGTTTGTTTGTTTTGTGAGACAAGGTTTTACCCTGTTGGTCAGGCAGGAGTATAGTGGCTCAATCATAGCTCATTAATTGTGTTGACCTCCCCGGCTCAATCAATCTTCCTGACTCAGCCTCCTAAGTAGCTGGGACTAGAGCCATGCACCACCAAACCTCCCTAATATTTAAATTTCTTTGTAGAGGTGGGCTCTCCCTACGTTGCCCAGGCTGGTCTCAAATTCCTGCGCTCAAACAGTCCTCTCACTTCAGCTTCCTAAAGTGCTAGGATTACAGGCATGAGCCACCATGCCTGGCACAATGTGGTTTTTGTCATGGAAATCCCAGTAAAACTTTTATATCAGCAATGAAAATATAATTTTCAACATGAATAACTCACTTTACGTATGTGTGTTACATAAATTACCTAATTTATGTTAATATATTTATAGTTTATGTTAAAAATCCCTTTACTTAAAAATTTATTGTACTATATTTTTTCATTAATAGTATTTTCTCATGAGAAAATTCACTGAAGGTCGCATGTCTCCCTTATACCAAAAAAATAGTAAAATAATGAAATTTAAGTAATATGCCAATGAAGCTGTAGTGAAACGAAATTATAAGGTTAACATTTTGTTTTCCTGATTTAGTCTTTTCTTTCTCTTTTTTCTAAAAGAGCTCACACTTGAATTTCCACCCTGTTTCCATAATTAAATAGCCAGTGTTGGTTGGAATTATAATGCCTTGTTGCACTTGCCTTCAGTCACTGCATTTGACTCATCTGATTATTTATTCATCCTCTTTCCCTTAGATGCATTTTTTAAATCATTTTAACAATTATAATTAAATTATTAATTAATTCATGTATAAATTCTTAAATGCATAATTTTTTAGCACTTGGAGTAATATCATATAAGAGGCTCATTTTGTAATTTAGCAATATTAAAAGCAATTCAAGTACTGTATTATACTGGAGAGAGTTATGCTGCTAGAATGACCTATAATTCTAGGTACGGATGGTCAAATCAAAGTTTCTAAGTAACTTTCTGAGTTTTTATGTTTTTCTGTGCCAGAAACTCACCTATGTCTGTCACATTGAAGCTGACCCAATAGTTCCATAGATAGTTTTTGTTTCTTTTCATAAATACGGAAATTGACGTTTTTGGTCTTAAAGCTTGAAACTTACATTTGTTTTATCTGAGTTCCTTTCTCAAGAAAAGACCTTTAGGTCTCTCAAAAAAATATCAAAGAACTGAAATTCACCAGGTCACCACATCCAGACAATGAGATGTCAGGGCTCCTCATTCATCATGATTGCTTCCTTAACCCTCTCTAGTTCCTGTTTTCTTACACATTGTTACATTTCTTCCCTGCTATACAAAGCCCTGCTTTTAGAGCTGAATTTGAAACTGAGCTACCATGTCCTTGGCTGCAGGACCTGATTAAAGCCTTCTTCCTTGGTAGAATCCTTGTCTCAGTTATTGACTTTCTATGTGGTAAGCAGCAGGACCTAGACTGAATCCCTGGTGTTTTGATAACACATTTGGGTTGCCTAACAGGGAATGTGTTGCTGCTGTGGCTCAGCTGCCGCAACCATGGAGTCTCACAAACCCTCCTAAGCAGCTGCCTGCCCAATTTTGCTGGAGGTGAGTCTCTTCTTTCTCTGGCCTGCTGCAGCCAGCCTCAGCCATGTTTCTGATTGCTTCAAAAGAACTGCCTTTGAAATTTGATATCTGGATCAGATAGGCGAGTGTCCTTGTGGGCCCAGGCAGCAGTATCTGCTCCTCTCATGGGAAATTTTTAAAAGAACTTTTATTTGTAGTTTGAGCAAGCCCAACTGATAGAAAGAGAAAAGAACCTTGACTATTTCAGTTTGGACACTCTTGGGGGCTTGTTTGTTACTGCAGCAATTGAATTGTGCTTGGGTGATTGTGCATGTGTGTGATATAGCCATGGGAAATTAGATCTCAGTAAAGTGATGCCCTTTTATAATACTGTTTGGTCCCAGTGTTCTTTGGAATCTAAAGTTTGCTGCTGAATGGAGGAGTGGGCCATGTAGTCAGGCTTTTTTTATATGGCAATTCTAAGCAGGGTTGGGCCTGGTTAGGAGATTCCAGGTGGTGTTCTTCTGTGGTGCTGTTCACCTCCAGTGTTCTTTAGAGTCTGGGGATGGTTGGCCTTTAAAAATCAAACTGCCATGGAAACTACTTTACTTAAAATTTTTGTTAACAGCCTTCACTGGATTACCTGTTGGCACTCATGAAGTTCCGCTGTGTGAACCTGTTTGTAGAGGGGTGAGTGTGTATTGCTATCTCATAGCTAGAGTTCCAGTGTAAAAGCTATTGGATCTTTGTTTACATGTGTGTATACATGTCTAGATGTGTTTATGTATATGTGCATTTATTAAGTCTTATGTTGTGTTTACCAAATTGGCTTATAAATAAAAGACCACTCATAGATAAAGTAAGTCCAAAGTATTTTTCAAGTTCACATGACCTAAGTAAGTCTACTAAACAAGCTGGCTTTAAAATTATTGATAAAATAAAAATAGATGTATCTTAAGAATTGTCAGCATAGGTTTTTTTTCTGGGTTTTATATTTGTCTCTGCTAGATATTTTGAGATATCAGGGTTTGCAGAGGAGGTTGTGAAATTTAGAGTTTCACAAAACAAAATGACCTTGGTTTGTGTGCGTTCTTTGACAATTGAGACTAATTTAATATTGTTAGCTGAGTCTTATGAGTTAGTGGCAAAATTACCCATAGATTTAACTTTGAGGCTCTTACTTAAATGAGCACCTGTTGTTCACTGACTATTAAAAAATGGGAAACAAGGAAACAACTTTAAGTGATGGTATCTAATATTTTAGTTTCCAGAAGTAATCTAGACAAACTGTTAAAAATAAAACAATTGAGGACATCTAAATGGGAAACATGTTTTAGGTAAACTTTGGTGTTATTTGATTCTTTAAATTATTTGTATCATTTCCAATTAGAAAGCAATATGATATGGGAAAATATGTTTCTAAAACTTGTAAAATTTTTCTCATCTTTAAAGTACTAATATCTGATTTCTTGCCTCCTAGGGTTTTACATAAAATTTAAAATTACTAAGGATAAAATGTAAAGTTATATATAATTCTGTATATAATATGTGTTATTAGTGAAAAAAAGAATGATTTGTTAATTCAGAAGTTATATAAAAGTTAACTCAAATTACGGACATGAAAAAGGTTATTCAAAAAACAAGGTAGCAAGGAACCAGTAAGTATGGAAGACAGATGTGAAGAAAGTTATGTATATGAAGGTGTATTTTGGTAAGGAAGGTCTATAAACAAAAGAGAATTATTTTGTATGAGAAAGAATCTTGTAAGGTGAATTTTTGTCCTAGAATAAAGAGACTAATTAGGGGGAAAAAGAAGAAAATTTAGAACCATGAACGAAGTTCAAACATGTCATAGATTATCTCTGTAAGTCATACTTTTTTTTCCTTCTGTTTCTCTGTATGGTCTATCTTTGTGCACATACAGAGAAAATAAAAACTTGAAAAAGTTTAGACAATATCCTTTAAAATGTGATATAATTGGGGAAATTTGGCTAATAAACATTGCTCATAGTTAAAGCTCTTAGATTTGATGAAGATAAAATTAATATTATGAAGAAATGCATTCACAGTTTGTGAGCTCTTTTTTAATCTACTTAGGCATGAAGCCAGATTTAACATGAAGCTGACTTGCACATAAATGTTTGCTTGCTTTGTTTCACACTGTGTTTGCTCTTCTGCATAGACAGTACTAGCACTAAAGCACTTACTGGTCATTTGCCTAAAGTCAGTTTCTTAATTGCACAAAATGTATAGTGATATTGGTGAGCTTAAAGTCATTAACTTATGTACCAGGAACAAAATATCTATCATGTGTCTTCCTCTATTCTCTAGGTAACACTTTAGCTTCCAAGGTAAACTGAGTAAAAGAAATATTTGTCATTGTTTTTCAGTTTGTTTTTACTTCTAATTTTTATTTGCTCTTTGTTCTCCTTTAATTTTTACCTATATATACATAAGACCATTGATTTTTTTTTTTTAATTTCTAATGGAAGGCTTTCATTTACTTCTATGAATAGTCATTTTGTTTCCTATGCATTTCTACTAATTCATCATTTCTTCTATTTATCTAGAATTCCTAAGCTACATTTGTCAAGCCTGCAAAAATTGATAGAACATACCAGATGCTTAAAATTTGGTTGATTTTACTTAGCTCTGATGATCTAGAGAGTCACAAGAACGTTAAAGTTTCTGGCAAAAAATAAAAGACTTATTTTTACAAGTTTGGAACAGAAATAGTACATTATGTATTTTGTTATTTGGAAAAGTAGATAGGAAAAGAAATAATAAAATGGTGTTTATTACTTGTTGGTTTCAGATCTTTTTCTTTAATGAGGAAAAGAACTATGATAAAGGTAAAAAGTTTTAATGAGTTAGGAAAGCTTATCCTTGTTCTTTAGGAAATTACATTGATTGAGATTTCTCAAATTATTTTAGTTCCATTGATCATTATTAAAATTAAGTGACATTCATGTGGATTAAGTAGCAATAAGAAAGTGAGACTTCCTAGCAATTTTTTAATCTCAAGCTGTTTATCACTGATAGGCTTTCAAAACAGATATCTGCATTTACCGTTTTCTTAATGATGGAGGGAAAAGTTAGTTGTCTGTCTTTGGTAAGTTTGGCATAGGACCTATCACATTTTTTATGCTTTTGGTCACACTTCTGTCACCAGAATACCAGCAATCAGACAAATTCAATGTGTAACCTAAGCATTTTAATACGGTGGTTTGAAGTGCTGCAGGCAGTAACTCCTAAATACCAAATCACATTGTTTTACTATGTAGCATGTTAGAATGATAGGACTTCCTGTAATATAAATATCCTAGTAACTAGTCTTTGTGCCTTAAGTTACTGGCATTTGACTCTTGGGTCTGAAAAAGCCACCAACACCTGCTAAATCTTGAGCATTGACATCAGTGAAAGCTTTTTCTTCAGACCCAGAGAATGTGACAATCAAAATGAACTATGTTTGTGAGACACAAAGCCAGAAACTAAAACTGTTAAATCCCTCTAGCCCAGGGACTGTTGCAAAAGAAGTGGGTGCATGCGATTGTAAGCTCTGATTTTGAGGGGTAAGATTAGTTCACAGTTTTTCTATAAATTAAATGTTAATATCCACATCACACTGTTGCAAGGCCAGCATCTGGGCTCATGTGTTGGAATAACAGGATTTTCTTGAAGCATTGATCTGCTCTGTAATAGAAAATTGGAAAAGATTATAAAAAAGTTTATGGAAATCTTACCTTGTGGTCAAACTGATGAAAATTAGACAATTTGTAAGTTTTTATTAAAATTAGACTTTTTTTTAGAAAAATACACATTCATCTATCTCTAAATACAGGCATAGATATTGCTATAAATATAGCTAAATCATAATATATAGACAAGATGCTAATCCACACAAAAATATGATGCACATGGGGAAATATATACACTCACTTACATGAACATATTAATATTTAAATGTAGGGTTATATACCTTCAATTCGTTATATGTATAAGCCATTTTTAATTTGATTTTGTTAAAACTGAAGCACCCACTACAAATGATCTGTCTCAGCTCAGAGCAGGTCTCAACTTCCTCCAATTCTGGAAGCCCTAGCACAGGAATCCCCCGTCATGATATATTCCGTGGCTCCTTTTCCTTTACTCTGCCTGGAATCATACAGGATTTCAAAAATATTGATTTCAAAATTAAAACTCTAACATCAGTAACCATGTGCAATCAATAGAAGATTTTAAACAATACGCATGCTTAGAATCAGAGGGATTGCAGCAGACACTAGGCATGTTTCAGGTCTTCCTAGGCAGTCCTCGCTCCTGAGACCTGCCAAGCAGACACTGCTCAAGGAGATGCACAGCTTTCCACATCTGTGCACCCGGCTGTTGCTCCAACGTTGGACAGAGTTGATTGGTCAAAAACAAAATACATGATGTTTCTGCTAGTGAATATAAATGAAGGGATGAAGAGCTGTACTTAGTGTTTACTGGGTTCTGAACTCTTAAAATCATGTCCTTCTGAAATGCATGTGTCGGTAGTCACACTGAGTTTTGAGCCCAGAATCTTTCACATGGTTGTTAGAAAGATGACAAGTGAATGCAACATTTAGGCACTGAGATTCTGAGAGATACTACTAACGGAAATTTAAAATTAAGAACAATAACATCTGTTCATGTATTTACACATTCATTCATTCATTGGTGTATTAAACAATATTAATTACATAGTCATTATATGCCAGTCTCTCTTCTGGTTGCTCAAGATGTATCAATAACCATGCCAAACAAAAAACTCCTTATCTGTATATGATTAACATTTTAGTGGAAGCAGAATAACATAGATACTAAACAAGGTAAATGAGGGTGCAGGATTGGGAGTGGAGGCTGACACAGGGGATGATGTTTAGATGATCACAGCAGCCTTGTTAGAAAGCATCATGGATCTAAGACATGCGGAAAGTGGGGTTGACCTTTATCGAGTGCCCTTTCTACTTACAAAACATGGACTTTTACGTTCCCATTTTACAAGTGAAGAATCAGAGGAACTTCCCACATTCACTTCATTTTGCTTTGTTTTACTTTCTAAAATCTTACCAGGGATTCATTTTAGTGAGTTCTGAAGCCCAGGATTTTCTGTTGCTTTTGGTATTTGTTGTTTAGTGTTAACGCTTTTCCCAAGGAGAGGGGCCGTAACTCACTTTCAGCCTCATGATCTCTGTGATCTGCTCTTTGGTCTATTTCATTCTTCTTTAACACATGTTTTACACATTTGCATATTAGAGTAAATATGAAAATGCAGTTCTAGTTTTCCAAGAAACTTGAATTTGTATCTACAACGTTAAGTGTTTCTGATTGCCATGTGTTACCATGGCTACAAGAAATTATTTTGGTTTGTTTCATAGGAACATGGAAATTATTGCTTTTTAATTTTTTTATTCTCAATAGGTTAAAATGTATTACCTCATTTGAAAATAAATATTTTAAAAATGCCAATTATTTACTTAATTTAGCTATAGTTTTCTCATTTTTGGTTTTATGGAATACTTCTCCATCCAATAAAAAACAAGTTTAAATTGTATGTGCTTCCCCTCAAAAAAAAATAAATTATGTATATATTTGAATAAAAGTATGCCAGAATGTTTAAGACACATGTGAAAAAATCATAAATTTCTGTTCCAATATCATTCAGCAAATATATGAAAAGTAGATGCAAACATGAATTTTTTTCACCTGAGTGGGGCCTCAAGAACTTCAATCCATAGTCTCCACATGGGCAAATTGATTGAATATTTCTGAATGTCCCATGTTGTGCCAGGTGCTGTGCTCCTGCTGTGGCCCATTCACATCAGCCGGGAAGTGTAAGACATTATTGCATATTTCGAGAACATGTTTTCTGCCGTTGCTTTGCAACAGTCTAAAGAATGGAGAGGGGTTTGTCACAAAATATCCTCACTACTCTTGATGGCTGATAAACTTTTCTTTCTGAAAGTTGAGCCTTTACAACAACATAAAAGAATGTTCACCGGGGAGCAGAGCTGGCTCGGCACTTTCCTAAGTCATCCAAGGTAGTTCAGAGCACTGAGAAGGCTGGGACGCGACAGTCAACTCACCCATAAGTAGTGTTTCTTTCTATGCTGGATAAAATTAAATGCAGCGTTGTTAAGTATCAAGATGACCCATTGACATTGCCAACATTCTTTGACTTTGTTGGAAAAGGAAATCATTCCAGTCCTATTGCTGGGATTACAGTCCTTCAGGCAATTTGTCTGATAGAGTTGTGTGTAGGGAAAGAATAACATTCATCTCTCTTGAACTAGGAATTCTAATGCATGAAGAACCCTAATTCTAACCTGGTGTCTTAAAATTCAGTATCATACCAATGTCTACTTATTATTCCACAATGACTCCTTTATATCCTACTGCATCGATGTCTGGCAGGGAATGTTCCAATTTCAGTCAGCTCCTTGGAAGACTCGGATATGTTGCTAGTTGTCTGAAGACAATCCCCTGAAAATCCAAATTTACAATGAATGTTTTTTGTTACAATATGTGTATGAGGTGTAAGAGACTAACATTTACTCTGCAACGTCTGTTGCACATGGCAGGCATCATGCAGTATACAAACACACACACATGTGTATACACACTTACCCGATAGTTCTATAGGAGTGTGATAAATTCTCTCTCTCTCTCTCTCTCTCTCTCTCTATATATATATATGTCATAAACCATCTCACTTAATACTTATTAATACAATAATATGGTATCAATGTTATATGTAATTTACAGATGAGGGAACATCCTCAGAGTGTTTGAATAGCTACCCTAATTTCACTTCTTTGGTAATAAGTAGACTCAATATTTGAACCCATGCCTGATATCAAAGATGATAACATTATAACAAGCATAATGGCTAATATTTATTGTTTACTATCTATGCTGGGCAGAGTGTTTTATCAGCATTATTTTCACTTAAAAATAACAACAGCCACAGAGGAAGACTTTACTATTGTTATTGCCATCATTAGGTAGATGAAGAAAGAGCCCAAGAAACGAAGAGCCCTAAGAAAGTGAAGGCAGAGGCCAGCCGGGAAACCTCACGTTATTAGTTCTTCCTTATTATATAGGACTCCCCACTACACAATACTCTGCTTCCGTATTCCTAAACTGAATCTGTGCCAGTTTATTTCTAATCGTGTGAGTTTGAGGAGAACACTTGTCAGCATTCCCTGAAAGAGTCACATTCTTTCCCTAAATATTTGCAGAAAATAATCCATAAATAATTAGTGACTAAGATTTGTCATGGTATGTTTAGAGGGAAAAAAATATTTTCTTCTTCTGTGTACATCGTATTGTAACAAAAATTAAAAAATGACAAAGCAGACCATTAAAAATAAAGATCTATAAATTTTTAATGATTGCTATTGATATAAATTTGATAATATAGGCTGTATAAATTCACATTATTTTGCTCCTAAACTTATATTTTGTAAATGCCCCTAACACATTTGAGCTTCTGGTCATGTTATTTCAAAGCGGAATAATAGATCTTCTATGGCATCTGCTACTTGGCCTGACAAAAACAGCCTACCTTGTCTAGGCACCTGGCACTCCAATGCAGAGGCATCTCTTTTTTCATAGAGGTGCATCTGTCACTGTGTGTGGGAGTTCCCCAGAAATAAATCATCACTTGCAATTCAACCTCACAATCAGCTGTTATTATGAGTTGCACAAAATGTGAAAGAATCTATATATATGGATCAATTTATAGGAGAACAGTTTGCAGAAATGAGGAATCCAGTAAAGGAAATATTTACCTCCTACTGGTGAAGCTTAATTAATTGAAGTTTATAGTCCCTTTTCATTCATTGCTGCCCAGCAAGATCAGGTGTTGTGATATCTCCAATTTCAACAAAGCAGATCTGGAATGTTTGTTTTTCTTGTTTCTGTTGTTCAGTTACGGAAAACAATTATATCTTTTTGCTGCATCACCAACTTTTGTTCATTTTGAAATCCTATGACAGTGACAACAGTTCTTTGGTGAAAAAATCCAGCTTAGATATTCTAACATTAAAAAGTTAATAGATATTCTCTATTGTGAATTTTTTCTATTACTTTTTTTTTCTGTTACAAATCACAGTTACAATGTTGCATAGATGCCAGCCTTATCTTAGACTTGAGAGGTAAGAATTGTCTTAACTAACAACTGAGATGCACATTTTCTAATTCAAGTTTAGCTCTAGAATTATGGCACATAAAGGAGACCCTTACAGAAAATGTAATTGTTTTCTAGGCTGAGTAATCAAAACCTTCTTAGGCCCATGATTTAGCATAAACTTGAAAGTAGCTATAATCCCTCAGTGTGTTCAGCTTGCCCTCCACCTAGACAGAGCCAATTTATCAAGACAGAGGAATTGCAATAGAGAAAGAGTAATTCATACAGAGCCAGCTGTGTGAGCAACTAGAGTTTCACTATTACTCAAATCAGTCTCCTGGAGCATTCAGGGATAAGAGTATTTAAGGATAATTTGGTGGGTGGGGGATGGTCCAGTGAGTAGGGAGTACTGATTAGTTGGGTTACAGATGAAATCATAGGGAATTCAAGCTGTCCTCTTGCAGAGTCAGTTCCTGTGTGGGGGCCACAAGTTGAAATGAGCCAGTTTATCAATCTGGGTAATGCCAGCTGATCCATCAAGTGCAGAGTCTGCAAAATATCTCAAGCACTGATCTTCTGAGTAGTGTAAGATCAGAATCTTGCAGCCTCCAGCTGCATTACTCTTACATTATAATTTCCAATATTGTGGCTACTTTGTTAGTCTAGTCCCCAGGCAAGAAGAGGATTTTCCTTGGGGAAGTCCTGTTATTAATATAATCTTTGTTTTAAACTATAAACTAAGTTCCTCCCAAAGTTAGTTCAGCCTGTACCCAGGCTGAACAGGGACAGCTTGCAGGTTAGAAGCAAGATGGAGTCAGTTAGGTAAGATCTCTTTCACTCTCTCAATTACAGTTTTGCAATGGTGGTTTTGTAGCTGTACATTAAAAATTAAAAATAGGCTCGTTATTGCTTGGAGAATAACAAAACATGACTCATAAGATGAGGCAAAGGAAAGCCAGAGGATTCAGGTGCATGATGACAATGGTGAGGGCTATTCTTTCTGAGGTTCCTTTGCATAACTCCAAAGCCACAAGACTAGGGAAATAATGGATCTCATTTGCGCCTGAGATATTTTATGCCTTTGAAACAAGACCTAGTCTTTATTTTTCTCTTTTTAACTTATATTTTATAAAATGCTCAAAATTACAAAATTATTTTTAAAATATTAACTTCATGAACCATGACAAAAGTTTCCAAACAGACACAAAATTATCTTATAGACACAAATTATATATAGATACATATATATACACATGCAAATTTTTGTGGCATTTTCCTTTCTTTTTCCCACCCCTTATCAGCAAAATAGAAACAAATCACAGGAACGAAGATCTTGCGACGTCAATTTAATTTATACTTAACTCAATTTGGGGTAGCTATGGAGGATAAACCTTTTTCAGTAAATTAAAAATGAGTATTCTGAAAAAGCTCAGTTGATATGAAAATGTTTATTAGATTGTAAAGAATGACAGCTGGATTCATTAAGTGATGACATTTTGCATGCCAACATGAGGATCATTATAGCAACGAAAGTTGGTTTTGACTGAGTTGGGGAACTGTCACATTTTTAGGATTCAGTCATTGTTTCTGATGTCAGAGCTGTGTATTTAAAAAGGAGAACATTCCAGAAGAACAAGAGTCCATGACAAATGCGTATTTTAAATTCTGAATTCAAAATACTCATATTGAATATTCCAAGTCACTACAATATTTAAAATTGTAATAATGAGTGACGTTTCTGTTTTGTAACTGAAGGAACTCCATCCTTTGTGACATGAAGGGTTCCCATTAACTGCACAAGAACATGACCAAAGAAATTTGACAAATGTTTATTAGCAGAGCTGACTGGTAAGGCGTGATAGATTGAAGGTGAGAATTATGAGTAATAGAAAATCTCAGTGAATAACTCTCTCTTCCTTAACCTTATCTTTGGTGTTTTAAATCCAAACTCGTAATATTTGAATCACAAATAAGAATAGATGTTATTCCAAGAAAAAAAAAAAACACCATCAAAAAGCAGGCAAAGGATATGAACAGACCATTCTCAAAAGAAGACATTTATGTGGCCAATAAACATATGATAAAAAGCTCAACATCACTGATCATCAGAGAAATGCAAATCGATATGAACAGACCATTCTCAAAAGAAGACATTTATGTGGCCAATAAACATATGAAAAAAAGCTCAACATCACTGATCATCAGAGAAATGCAAATCAAAACCACAATTGAGACACCATCTCATGCCAATCAGAATGGTGATCATTAAAATGTCAAGAAACAACAGATGCTAGTGAGGCTGTAGAGAAACAATGCTTTTACACTGTTGGTAGGAATGTAAATTATTTCAACCATTGTGGAAGACAGCGTGGTGGGTGATTCCTCAGGGATCTAGAACCAGAAATACCATCTGACCCAGCAATCCCATTACTGGGTATATATCCAAAGGAATATAAGTCATTCTACTATAAAGACACATGCACATGTATGTTTAATTGTAGCACTATTTTCAATAGCAAAGACATGGAACCATCCCAAATGCCCATCTATGATAGACTGGATAAAGAAAATGTGGGACATATACACCATGGAATACTATACAGCCATAAAAAGGAATGAGATCATGTCCTTTGGAGGGACATAAATGAAACTGGAAGCCATCATCCTCAGCAAACTAACACAGGAACAGAAAACCAAACACTGCATGTTCTCACTCATAAGTGGGAGTTGAACAGTGAGAACACATGGACACAGAGATGGGTACGACACACACCACGGCCTGCTGGGGGATGAGGGATGAGGGGAGAGAACTTAGAGGACAGGTCAATAGTGCAGCAAACTATCATGGCACACGTATTCCTATGTAACAAAGCTGCATATTCTGCACATGTATCCTGTATTTTTTTTAGAAGAAATAATTAAGAAAACCAAAAAATAAAAAAAAATAAGTGGATGCTATTTTCCTCACTTGAGGATTTTTTTCCTAGACTCTAGGTCTGAAATGATACTCCCTCATTTGGGAGGTAGGAGGATTATTTCATTTATTTTCAACATTACTAGAAGTAATAACTCAGAGCTAAAAATACATATTTATAAAATTAAATGCAGATTCATACCTAAAAATGTATTGTTATGCCTGAATAAAAGTTTCTGGTGGCATAACAGGTTTACAGGGTAATACTGGAAATCAAGAAGCAGGCCACACATTTAATATGTGGCTCACGCCTATAATCCCAGCACTTTGGGAGGCCGAGGCAGATGGATCATGGGTCAGGCATTCAAGACCAGCCTGGCCAACACAGTGAAACCCCATCACTACTAAAAATACAAAAAAATTAGTTAGGTATGGTGGCAGGCACCTGTAATCCCAGCTACTCAGGAGGCTGAGGCAGGAGAATCATATGTACCTGGGAGACGGAGGTTGCAGTGAGCCAAGATTGCAGCACTACATTCCAGCCCGGGAGACAGTGTGAGACTCCGTCTCAAAAAAACAAAAATGCGATCTAAGAAAGGTTTATGCATGCTAGGACATGACATGAGATTGGACTGCCAATTCCATCAATCTAAAACAGTTGCTGACAATTAAGAGCTGTACAAGGCATTCAAAGTAATGGTTTCCAAAAACATGGGCACCCTGATGAGGATGGAACAGTGAATCCTTCCGGGGTCATACTTCCTTCTGTATTGCTGATGCTTCTAGAGTTACAGAAAACAGAAAACTACTCTGGCTAATGAACACAGGGGATAAATTCTTAGATATCAGGAAGTTCATGGATCAATGAGAAGGCAAGGAACCAAGGTTTACAAAATAAAGAGCAGGGCCGCTCTGTTTAAATTTGAGGTGTCCCCAGTGGAGTACATGGTATGAAATCATTTTCTTGTTCTTGGATCACTTACCTCATGACTAGAAATCCTGAGAGAAGCATAAAGTGATGTGTCACCACTTAGCTGAAGGAGGATGGTGCACCTTGATTTACGACCCTACCTGGCCAGTCCCTAATGTGGAACGAGATTGAGATTGAGCATAGTCATCAAAGGTGGAATGGATTCGAGGCAGCAGGACACTGAACTCTCCTCTGCCCCCACCCTCAGCGAGCCTGGCTTGTTTTCTGCAGTCCTCACGCTCGGGCTGCCTGTTGCCCTCATCCTCTTAAAAGCGTAACTGCACACCTACGTCATGATTCCAACTGCATTTCAACTGCAGAATAAATGTTTCCTTCTCCATTTGGAGCTTTTCTCTTCCTCTTCCTCCTCCTCCTCCTTTAAAATCAAAGGCTTTTATTGATTTCAGACCTTTAAACAAACTTATCAATAATCAATTTTAATATCCACTTTGGGCTTTATTTTTAGAACTAAAAAAAGCAAAACAAACAAAACCTCATAAAACCTCATGTTCTTTATATCTTTATTTTGTTCACTGCAATATAGAATAGAAATATGTATTTGTTGAACATATAAATGAATGCTTTTCGTTATATATGGTTTCTATTTTTCCTAACTTGCTCATCCAAATAATTCCTACTCATCCTTTAAGTTTTGCAGACTGGGTTATCATAATTTAGCCAAACCACGTTAGGATTTGGCTCAGGTATCATTTGATTGTGAACTCTCAAACTAGCTAATGCCCTTCTTGTTTTGGAGTACCTAGATTTTTTTCTGCCACAATAATTACAACATGATATTGAAAAGTGGTTTGCCGGTCTTTCGAGTCTACAAACTGTAAATTTTTTAAAGACAAAATGTATGTATTTTTGTCTTCCAGGACTGGTTCCAGAACTAGTCATATAAGGTAGTTACATTTCCATGAGCCAGATTGCCAAGGTTCACATCTAAATTTGTGCCTTTGTCACTTTCAAACTAATTGTCTGAGCCAGAGATTGTCCACAACTGTGAGGCTGGCAGGGTAGCATTAAGTATTGAGGTGCTCCATATTTCTATTAGGAAGGCCAGCATTTAAAAAACACACTCTGGGATGCAGGTGGTCTGAGGTTGGTACCTGGAGGAGGCGCACACGCCGACAGTCAGGAAACAGGGAACTGGTTTGCAGGAGAGGAGATACAAGCCCTAGGAAGTGTGGGTCTGCGTTTGGAGAGATGCAGTGAGGTGTTCCACAGGCCAGGGCCAGGACTGTGAGCTCACCAACAAAACGTGAGTTCTGGGTGCAAAATTGGAACACAGTACCCAGCTCTGTGAGATCCCCAAACACAGGTGTGAAGCCATGCATCGGCAGCTATACGTAGCAAAGCAGAAGCAAACAAGAATGGAAATAGCAATATCCTGTGTCTTACAGTGTTCTTATCATGCTCTCAACTAACAACGCTTAACAGAATGTTTTGCATGAAGGAGAAATGCAAGGAATAAGGCTCTGTTGCGTAGCAGGAGATGAAAGGTGGATTTCGAGATAAGTCACCATAAACTGATGATTACAACAGTCCAATCAATTACTATATACACCTTTCTGCACAAATTTAAACTCCTGTGCAACTCAATATTATCAGCTAGGAAGATACAGCTGTCCTTTTTACAAAGTGAAGTTTTAGTGTTTTCCTAAGATGAAGAGGAGCACAGTCTCAAGATTCCTTGTATCTATCTGGTTATATTAAATACTCTTAAAATTTAGTTGCAGTCTCAAAGAAGATTCTGGTACTCAAAGACAAGATTGTGAAGTTATACTTGAAATAGAATAAAAATGAAAGAAGAAGAGGAAAATGAAATAGCTTACCTAAATAAGCATATACATAAAAAAGAAAGGAAACCATGCAAAGCTATAAGAGCCCTCATATCTGAAATTGTTCAAGCATTCCTTCCATTACACATTCCATATTTTTCAGTCACCCAGAACCTTCTTCCATTACACATTCCATTACACATTCCATATTTTTCCTTCTTCCATTACACATTCCATATTTTTCAGTCACCCAGAACCTCTGCTGGTCTTGTTTCTTTTTTCCTTTTTTCTTTCTTTTCTTTTCTTTTCTTTCTTTCTTTCTTTTTTTTTTTTTTTTTTTTTGAGCAAGGGTCGATTTGGAGTGCAATGGTGCAGTTCACTGCAACCTCCACCTTCCAGGTTCTAGTGATTGTCCCTGTTTCACCCTCCCGAGTAGCTGAGATTACAGAAACCCACCACCACACGCAGCTAATTTTTGTATTTTTAGTAGGGGTGGGTTTTCACCATGTTGGCCAGGGTGGTCTCCAACTCCTGGACCTCCAAGTGATCCCCCGCTTCAGCCTCTCAAAGTGCTGGGATTTCAGGTGTGAGCCACTCTGCCCAGCCAGTCTTGATTTTTTTATATGATGGAATGGCCCAAACCTTTATTCCTGAATGGTCTGCATTTCCAATCATCCTGCCATTTTGGATTAAAACTTATTATGTATGGAAACATTAAGGTTCCAGAGAACTCTCTGGGTTTCAGTCACATTTTTCCTTAACAATCACATGATGATGGGCCAGGAACAGAGTTACATTGTAGGGTCTCAAGTAAGCAGTTTAATGTTCCAAAACAGAAGGAACCTGTGCCATTTTTTCTTTAAATCATACCTGATTGGCCAAAACTGCTTATATGGCACTGCCAACAGAAAAAGAAGGTAGGGAATTACAATTACAATTATCCTATGTGCATAAAAGACAGGAGACTTGGGTAGGGGTGAGCCCTAGAAGTATATACCAGAATAATCAAAGGAATTTTCAGCAACAAGTATTATGATGTGAACACCAGTATTTATTGCATAATCTCCTTTCAAGTACAGCTATTTTCTTTGCCCCCATAAATTATGTATGTGCTCTGGGGGCACAGAGTAATACTGTTATTAGAGTTCAGTATCTTTTTTATTCTGACTTCTTTCACTTATAATTGGAATACATGGACTTTTATGATTTTTTCTAAAAGTAACATGCTTTCAAGCTAATAACAAATCTATCTAGATGAGTGTATATGAAATTAAAGGTGGCACATTATGAATAAATGCCCAGAAGTTTCATATTCATGAACTTAAAATTTGAGAGAGTTTCAATACTCTCTCATTTGTACAAATGAGCAGTAGGGAAGGGGCTCAGGAAACCTCACTTCTTTCATCTTTTCTCTTTGCCACCATTGTGTAAAATTAGGCAAGTTATTTTTAACCATTCTATGTTTCAGTTTGCTTGGGGAAAATGCTGTTTTGAAGAGTTTGCAGACCCTTTAAAACCAAATAGTGGCTATCTATAGGACCATGGGCCTTAATTTAACAATGCATGGAATAAATACTATTTCAATTATGACCATGTTCTGCTGAATTTTGAAAAACCTGAACACAGTGGCACAATAGAACAGGAAGGTTTTCTTGTTTCCTCTCACATAACAAGAATTCTGAAAGTTGGCAATTCAGGGCTGCTGTGACAATTTGATAGCACCATCAGTGTCACATGGATTTCTTTCTCACTTCCCCACCTCCGTTCTTTTTTGTTTCTTATTGTTTTAATTTCGTCTGCCTAAGAAGCAAGATGAATGTGGGGAGGGCAAAGGGTAAGAGCCAGTTTCAAAAAAAGTGTGTGCTACTTAGGCCTGTTCCTTTTTAGCAATCGCAGAATTGCTTTCCTGGAAGTCCTATAGCCTTTGACTAACAGATTATGCCAAGGAATATGGAACATGATTGCCTCTAGCTGTAAGGTGCTGACACAAATAAAATCTATATTCAGTAAGCAAGAAAAGAAAAAATCAGTATTGATTAAGCAACCAGCAGTGTCTGCCACAGATAATTATTTAAGGTCGCTTTTTGTACTTCTATTCCAGAATTTAATTTAATTCTTCTCTCTTGTTTTTTTCCTCTCTCTCTCTGGTCTAACAGGGCATTGAACTTTAGTTTTAAACATGATTTTTGTGTATTTATAATCAATATAAGCTAAAACAGAAATAACCTTTCAAGAATTCATAAAGGTAGTACTTTAGCATCAGGTATGAACCAGACACTATTTTTGCCACTAAAGATTGATAGTCAAGTCATACATGGTACCACTTGCATGGAAAGTGTATTCAATCTTCAATATACACTTAACTGGCCCTTCTCAATGGAGTCTCACAAGAAAATTAAGCCCTAATATCCTATGATATAAATTGTTTGTAATGAATTATTTTTTAAAATATATATCTACATGATATCAGTTATGCACTATGTTTAGGGATATTGGGAAATTAGTCATAATTTTTCATGTTTAGATAAGTAACTGCAGCTGGGAGGGGCATATAGGTAAATGAATTAATTTTTAAAGGAATGTCAAAGAGTGGCAACCATTATGAAGAAAAGGGGTATTTAACAAATGATTGGTGGAATAAGTAGGACACCTAAAATTCTATACCCAGCAAAACTATAAAGTGAAGAAGAAATTAAGACATTCTTGTGTAAACAAAAATAATAATTTATTACACATAGAATTGTCTTGCAAGAAATACTAAAAGGAGTCCTGAGACATCGACCACCACCTGCGGAAGTCTGGCCTGCAGACTTTGACTAAACAACAGATGAATGAAGTTACTCTCACACCATTACAGTGATAC
Organism: Cacajao melanocephalus; assembly: GCA_963573385.1. Lineage (NCBI taxonomy): Eukaryota > Metazoa > Chordata > Mammalia > Primates > Pitheciidae > Cacajao > Cacajao melanocephalus. Next base: position 43,840 of record CAUYLG010001869.1, on the reverse strand, counting down.
AAGTGGGCTAGGGATGGCCTGGCTGCTTTCAGAGGGTGAAATGCAACTGATCAAACCAAGACTCCCTCTCCATCATTACATTTATTCAGTAAAAGGTTTCATAACAGAGGTTCTAAGTCAACACACTTGTGAATAATTAAAATGGTTAAAAGAATGGTTTTACAAATGATAAAACCTTTAGGTTCTGGGCCCAGAGTAAACACTATTAATGGGTAATTCCCCTTTGATCTCTGGCTGAGAGGACCATCCAGCACAAAGTTTACATGAGTAAACAGAGACAAAGGGATGTTGGGTAAAAGACTTAAACTGAGAAAGTCTCTATCTCTTTCCTATGCTAATGTAAATGAGGTGACTGCCTTCAGCATGCCTCAATACAACCTTTTGGCCTTCCAAAAGTTTTGAGATTACAATCTTTAACTTTTGCTATTATTTTACCAGCCACCCCAAGTGAATATCAACAGCATCCTTCAGGCAGAAATAGAAATTTATTGAACACTAACTCTGATTCATATGAAGAAACAAAAAGCACTGGTAATGGTAACAGCGGGCAAATACAAGGCAGTATAAATGCATTTCTGTTTGCAATACTTTTTTCTTCTAAATAATTTAAAATGCAGATGCATAAAGTAATAATTATAAATCTGTCTTGATTGTTTTATATTGCAAAAGATATAATTTGTATGGCAATAATAGCAATAATGAGGGGATAAGAAAGTTATATTGGAGCAAATTTTTTGTATATTATTTAAATTAAGCAGAATTAATTTTTACTGGATTGATTTGATCTAAAATGTTCATTTTCATCCTTAAGGCAACCAGTAAGATAATTTAAAAAAAGAGAAATTAAAAAGGGGGATTAAAATGGTACACTAGAAAATCTGTTTTACAGAAAATGCTATTTTTTTGTAACATAAAGGTGGTAATAAAATAACTCAGGAATAGTTGCATGACAATACTCCACACTCAGTACAAGCTAGAACAATTAGGCAGAAAATAACAAATACAAAAACATAAGCCAATGAGACCCACCAGATATCTATAGATACTCAACTGATAACAGTAGAAAATATTAGTTTCAAGTACACATAGAATATTCTCAAGTATACTCATGTGCAAGAATAAATTAAAAACTATAAAAAACCATGCAAAGTATATTTTATGACTAAAATAGTATTGAACTAGAAAACATCAACCAAAAGAAATTTAGGAAATTCTGAAATTTGTGGAAGTTAAACAACATACTCATAAATAATTGATGAGTCAAAAATAATGACAAGAAAATTTAAAATATATTTTGAGTTGAAGAAAAATGAAAATATGACAATCCTAATAGTAAGGAGCTAAAAGAGTACTCAGAGAGAAATTTATTTACATATTTTAAAAAGGAAATCTCAAATCAAGAATCCAACACCTGCCTACAAAATTGGAAGAAGAGAAACTAAACACAGAGACAGAGCAAATAGAAAGAACATAAATTAAGAGTGGAAATGAATGAAGTACAGAATTAAGAAAATAGAGAAAAATTAATGAAAGCCAAACTTGCTTCTTTGAAAAGATCAACAAAATTGGAAAATAACTAGGCCAAATGACCAAGGAAAAATGACAGAAAACTCAAATTTTAAACTCAGCAGTATAAGTGGGAACATAAGCTTATAGAAATTTATAGAAAGATGATAAGGGGATATTATATACAACTTTGTACTAACTCATTAGAAAACTTAGATGAAATGGACAAATTCACAGAAAGATACAAGTACCAAAACTGATTCAGAAATATATTTTTTAAAAATCCAAATGTATCTATAATAAGGAAAGAGGTTAAATTAATAGTTAATTTCCCACAAAGAAAAAATGAAAGCCAGATTGCTTATTGGTCAAATCCTACTAAATATATGAAGAAGAATTGACACAAATTGTTATAAACTTTTCCAAAAAAAATAGTAAAGGTTGGAACCTGTTTATTCTATGAAGTCAGCATCGCTTGGATACCAAAACTTAAAAAAACTGCATCGTGTGAAAACTACAGATATCTTATAAATATAGATATAAAAATTCTTAACAAAATAATAGTAAACCGAATCCAGCAATATCTAAAAAGCATTATACACCACAACCAAGTAAGTATATATAGGAATGCAAGTGTAGCAGATTATCTGGGAATAAATCAATGTAATACACTGTATTATCAGAAGAAAAAACAAAAAATACAGGATCACATTAATAGAAATATAGGAACAAAAAAGCATTTGGCAAACTCCAAAACCTTTTCATGATAGAAGTATTCAGTACACTGAGAATGGAAGTAAACTTCCTCAGCCTTATAAAGTCCATTCTTGAAAAACACACAACTAATATAAAACTTAGTGGTGAAAGATGGAATACATTTCCCTCTAAATCAGGAACAGAACCAGAATTTCCACTTTTCTACTTACTTATTACAAAGCTACAATAATCAGGACAGTCTGGTATACTCATAAGGATAGACATATATGATCAATGGCAAATAATTGGCAGTCCAAAAATAAGCCTTCTATTCATGGTCAATTGATTTTCAGACAGGATGTCAAGCCAATCCGAAAGAGAAAGAATAGGTTCCTTAACAAATGGACCAACTGGATCAACTGGAAATACATATGCAAAAAGAAAAAAAAGGAAGAAGAAGTTTGTCCTTTTCTGTGATAGTTAATTTTGTAGTCAACTTGGGTAAGTCACGGTACCCAGATATTTGGTCAAACATCAGTCTTAATGCTGCTGTGGAGGTATTTTTTAGATGAGATTAACATTTAAATTGTTAAACTTTGTGTAAACTAAATCACCTTCCATAATGTGGGTAGGTCACATTCAATGAGTTAAAAGGTTTTAAGAGAATGAAATTGAGGTCCCTAGAGAAAGAACAAATTCGGTCTGCAGACCGCCTTTAGCCATCTGCAGCAGCAATTCTTCCCTGGGTCCCCCGGTAGCTGCCTTGCCCTTCCAAATTCAGACTTGTCAGCTCTCAGGGATCACGTGAGCCAATTTCTTAAAATAACCTCTCTCTATATATATATTTATATCCTATAGGTTCTGTTTCTCCAGAGAATCCTAATACACTTTCCTCATACCATTAGCAAACATTAACCCAAAATGTATCATAGACCTAAATGTATAAACTAAAAGTATAAAACTGTTAGAAAGAATCATAGGTATAAATCTTTGTGATCTTGGGTGAGACAAAGTTTTCTTAGCCACAATTCTAAAAATATAATTTATTTAAAAAATGAAAATTAGATTTGATAAAAATCTTAAGAAGTTTTGAGCTAAGAAAATACCACTAAGAAAATATTTTAGGTTTTTTAAAAAAGAACAAAACGGAAGAGAGTATTTGCAAAAGAAACGTAATGAGGGTCTAGTATCCAGAATATATAAATAACTTTTTAACCTCAATAAATAAAAGGATAACTTGATATTTTTAATGGGAAAAGCATCTCAATAGACAGTTATCTGGCAAAGATATACAAATGGACAATAAGCACACAAAAAGATGCTTAATATCATTAATTATTAGAAAAATGTGCATGAAAACAATGAGTTTCCACTTCATACCCACTGGTATGACTACAATTTGAGGACAGGCGATAACAAATTTTGGCTAGGATGTGGAGAAATTGGAAGCACCAGATATTACTGGTGGGAATGTATAATAATTAACCAACTTTGGAAAGTGATTTGATAGTTTCCCAAAAAGATAAACACATAGTTACTAAATGACCCATTAATTCCACATCTAGGTACATACCCATGAAGAAAGTTCAAAATGTGGGAACAACCCAATGTCCATCAATTGATGAATGCATAAACAAAATGGTATACGTCTTTACAGAGAGTTAATCATAATCCTGAAAGACACAATCCACAGTCCCAAACAGTGTAAAGATCAAAATCATGAAAGTATAAATATAAAAGGAAATAATTTAAAAATTATTTAAAATATATTTATTTGCATCTTTAAAAGGTAATTTATCTGACAAAACATCCAAAAGCACAACTGAACACTTTATAGGTCACTTTACACAATAAAATAGGCAATTAATAACCCATGTACTTTTGTAAGTATAAACAGTCACATGGTTATATCAGTTATGAGCAAATGAACCATATTCACAAAGAAATAGGTCAAAAAGGGAAACGTAGAAATGCATATCACTGTGCTTGGTAACTGGTTGCACCCAGTTTTATAACTGTGGTTATCTGAAATATTGTCACAAACAATGTAAGTCTTTTGATGAGATCAGTCAAAAACTGCGGTGGGTCATCACTGCATATGCAGTCCTCCAAAGAACTGAGATCTTGAGTTTTATCTTTCACAAATGCAGATGTACACAAAGGACATCTCTTTATTGTCTAAGAAGTTTCAACATGGTTATGTACATGCACAATACTTACAAAGTTGACTTTGTGATAATGCATTCTCATGGACTCAGATTTGCAAAAAATGCCTAAACTCCTTTACACAATTTATATCTCCAGTATGGGCAAGGAAGTGAAGATAAAATACATAGTGAAATGCTTTACTAGATTCCTAGGTATTCCTTAAACCAGTCAAGCTGACATCAAGAATTATGTCCACGAGCCCACCCCTTGTCAACTGGGCACCTACACATATCTCCTTAAACCATACTTAATATCCAAATAAAGAAAATAACAATTATGATTCAAACCCATCCTTAAAATGGAGTATTTATCAATAAAAATGAAAGATCTACCAGTACATGCTACAACTTGAATTAAGCTTGATACCATTATGTATGATCATGAAAGAAACAAGGCAGAACATCCATATATTAATTATTCCACCATATAAAATGTCTAGAAAAGGAAATCCAAGGAGACTGAAAGTAGATTGGTGTTCGCCAGTGGCTGGGGGAATAAAATTTGGGAGCAAATGCTAATGGGTATTGGGTTTCTTTTTGAGGTGATAAAAATGTTCTCAGTCGTGATGGTTGGACAATTCTGTGAATGTACCACTGAATTTTACCATTTAAAGGAGTTAATTTTATGCTATATGAATTATATCTTGATAAAGCTATTAAAATATCCTAGAATAGGAAGGGATCAATGACTTTGATTGGGAGACTTTATGTTTTAACAAACCCGTTCAACACCCAATTACATATATGAAGATGCATCTATAAAAGACTGCATCTCAAAAGAGAGGTCACAGCTAAACATGGAAATACAGGCACCATCATCATATAGCTTTAAATTCTAATTTAAAACCTGGGACTAGTCAGAGTCTCTAAACATGGAATTGACGACGATTTTCTTTTAAAAACCAGACCAAAAAATATAAATATATAAATATATATATATGCACACACACATACATGCATACATACACATATACACAGAAAGAGAGAGACCAAGATGTAAAATAAGAATATTATGTAGGTACTTACATATTTATTGATACAGTAATAAAATGATAATTAAGCATATCTTTTTGTAATATAGATCAACTGATAAGACAAATGGAATCTTTTGAGGGATATTCCTTTCCTTAATTAAGATTGAAAGTTAGTGTTCATTATCTCCAAAATCAGCTGTAAATATGTATCTTTTAATGCTGATTAGGAATGAGCTTTTACATGTTTCATCTTTGAAATGTCTTTTCCCATAGGTAAAGACAGCCAAATACTGATGTCAGTCCCTAAGCATTTGATTTTAACTGAGTACATTCATTCTTTGGAAAGCCTTTATAGAATTATATTTTTCTTCTCTTGATATTTGACTTTCAGCATACCCTTACATTGCAGATTAACTCCTAAACAAAGGCTAAATGACAGCTCTTCAATTGCTTGCTTCAATAGATTTGAAATATGAATATTTCTTCTGCACTTGCATTGATGTATGAAACCTGGAATGTCAGAACCGGAGTTTGAACTTGAAAATATATCCATCGCACAGATACGTGAGGGTATGGAGACCGCCCCGCTTGTTTAACTTGAGACAACCCTTGACATGTACAAAGCAGGTTGACATTCCTTCAATTCAAGCAGCATTAGACGTGATGGCAAAGATGGTTTCCACAGGTGTGTGTTGTATGCATTTGCACAGGGCTTCACATCCAGAAGGGTCCAGCAGTTGGTTTAATGTGCTGCTATCATAGTCCAGAAATTTTAAATATGTTTTCTTTAAACTTGAGATACATGAAATATTCGTATCTGCTGTTCCTTGACATTCTGTTTGCATATAGTCTTTGTGATGCCTCAAGAACGCAGGAGACACATGACATATGAGAGCTGAATGAAACTCAAAGCAAGTACAAGATAAGCGTGCTATATCTGCGACCAGGAATGCTGACTGCCCATGGAGGCCACACTTTCTGTTCAAACCAGAACTTGCTTTGAGGAAATGACATTCAGAGGAACACAAGCAATCAAAGAACACTCTCATACCCTCTTTTACTCAAGCCAAATTCCTATATTCACAAACCAACTATGCTGAGAAATGGTGACACTGAAGGAGAGGGAAAGATGAGGCAAACCCCAGTTTCTTTCTTTTTGTGCTTCCCTACTCACCAGTAAGTTGCATTCTTGTAGAACAAAAAGTTGAGTTAGTTTTATGACGTGTTTTAGTCAGGGTTCTCCAGGGTTCTCCAGAGAAACAGAATTGATCGGAGTTAGATACAGAGATACGTATGAGGAGGACTTATGGAGGAATTTGCTCATTTGTTTATGAAGGCTGGAAGTCTCATGATGGGCCATCTGCAAGCTGGAGAACCCCGGGGAGCTGGCTGCTGACTCAGTTCAAGTCCAAAGAGCTCAGAAACAAGGAAGGCCAATGGTGTACCTCTCAGTGCAAGGCCCAAGGCCCAAGAATCTGGAGGGCTGCTGTGTGTGAGTCTCAGGGTCCAAAATTGTAGAACCTGGAGTTTCAATGTTCAAGGGCAGAAAAAAGAAGTCCCGGCTCCAGGAGAGCAGCTCTTTCTTCCCCTACTCACACTGTGGGTGGATCTTCCCCACTCAGTCCACTGACTTACACACCAGTCTCCTCCGGGGACACCCTCCTAAACACACCTGGGGCAGCCCAACTTTTAATCAAGAGCAAAACCACCTGTGATTTTCTTTTCGCAGAATAGGGACAGGCTCAGTGCCTACTGAAGAGCTGAGAATAAATGATGGGTTGCCATCCGTGTCTCCCTGAGTTAAGTCAAGTTTGACACCCCACATCAACCATGACCAGCTGTTTCCACTGTTCTGGCGCAAATACACCGTCTAGACATGTATGAGCCACAAAGGATAGATTATACAATTTTGGCAATTCTGAATAAGTGCTCTCACATGTATCTTAAATTGTCATTGTACCATATATGGATGAACGGGAAAATTCATTTTTTGGGTGTCAAGCAGCAGGGTAGGGTTATGAGAGCACCTCATATCATCTCTGTTACAACTTCTCAACTCTGCTGTAATAGTGGTAAAACAGCCCTAAAAGCAATAAATAGTTAATGAGTACAGCTGTTTTCCAATGAATCTTTGTGGACTTTGAAATTTTACTTTCAGGTACAATCAAATACGATTGTCTACTGACTTTTTTCAACCATTTAAAGTATTAAAAACTATTCTTAGCTCACAGAGCATTCAAAAACGGATGGCAGGCTGGATTTGGCTGAAAGGCTATATTTTGATAATCCCTGATCTAGAGAAAAGAAATGTAAAAGAAAAGGATGTGACTCACGACCAAACCTTAGGACACTAGTACTGAGCATTTTAGAGGAAGAGGAGACAGTTTAGGAGGTAAAGAAGGAATGTGTGGCTAGAGATGCGGAAAGAAATCCAGGATAGGGTAGTTTTATGCACCGAGGAATTTCAAAACTGAAGGCACGCTGAAGCTGTGTCCTGCTCAGCTGGCATCAGTCACAGTAGTCAGCACTGGTAGGAAGAGATGAGTTCATGAATGATCTCTTGGAGCACAATCTCAATAGAATTATTTGGAAGAGCAGCAGAAAACATGGATAGAAGAATCAGCTGGTTCTGGGAAGCGAATTCGTGAGGTGCAGGCAATTCTTTTGAGAAGTTTTAGCATTTATTTAATTATTATTATTGTAAAGGGTAGCATGCTAAGTAGAAGCTGCATCCAATCGAAAACCGATCAAACGATCCATATGCATTACATCTAAAAGTTATTTTTAGGTTTTGATTGACTGTTTTGCGAAGGAGTCTCTCACTCTGTCCCCAGGATAGGGTGCAGTGGCCCCATCTCGGCTCACTGCAACCTCCACCTCCTGATTCTGCTGCCTCAGTCTCCCAAGTAGCTGGGACTACAGGTGTGCACCACCACATCCGGCTTTTGTTTTGTTTTGTTTTAGTAGAGGCGGAGAGTGGGTGGGGAGGGGGGGTCTTCACCATGTCCGTCAGGCTGGTCGTGAACTCCTGACCTCAAGTGATCCGCCCACCTCGGCCTTGGGAAGTTCTGGGATTAGAGGCGTGAGCTACCATGCCCAGCCGAAAGTTTTTGATTATAGGGTAATTACCTCCAAACTCAGAATTTAAAAGTAAACTAGTAAGCATCAGGTTTTTCTATCTCCATCAGTATTTACATAACGCAATTTATTTTCAGTTTGCTTTCACTTCAGTAACTTTTAAAAACGAATGCTGCCGTTTTATTAGTTTCCTTTAAAGCTGACTCTACTTTTTAAATGTTGGACTGCTGACAGTTCTTCAGCCTCGCCCCTCCTGCCTCCTGTGCCCCACGTTGGGGAAAGCCTAGGTGCTCCCTCCTGTGCTGTCAGCACGGCATTCAAGCAGCAGCCTACACGCAGGCCCCGCCCTGAATCACAAAACCACAACCCTCTGCTGCCTCTGACACCTGCTCTCCTCAGGGTCCTCGTTATGTGCGTAATAAAGCTTTCCATACCTCCTCCTGTGTGAGGGGCTGTGGTGGTCTCACTATGCAGACCGGCTTTGTTGGATTGGGTGTGTATGGGGCGTGGGTCCTTCGTGTTCCTGCAGCGCGCGCTGAGCGCTGGATCCCGAGGCGCTGTCCTCCAGCACCGCAGTCCGCTCTGGCTTTGCTTTGCTCACTCTGCTGCCTGCTGGCGGTTACCGTAATGTTCTTGGCGCCTCCTCCCGTAATTTCTCATTCTGTTCCTTGCAAGATGGACTTGTCTGTTATTGATATTTGCATTTTTTTACATGAATGTTAGAATCAAATTACAAATGGTTAATTGAAAAAAAAAGAAAAGAAAACCTCCTAGAGTTGTATTGAATCGATAATTTGTGGAGAAAAAAATATATCGTTTGTAGATCTTTTCGCATTTTCTGTGTTCACACGACATAATATGTTGTGTTTAAAAAGTGACAATTCTCTTCCTTTCTTTCATTACTTCTGCTTTTACATATTGTTCTTGCCTTATGATAATTAGCCAGAATCTCTGTACATTTTGAATGGGCAGGAGATCCTTGCTTAGTCCCAGTATCAGGAAGAAAGACTCCATAGGTCATAATTAAGTATTCAAACTTTTAAATATATTTTTAGATTTAATAAACATGTAGATTTTGATTGCCTGAAATAAAGGAAAATAATGTTAATATGGAATATTCACATCATTCTATACAGATTGTGGAAGTCTATAGAAGCATACAATAATAATCAAATGTTAATTAAAATGTGTATTCAAATTGCTGCTATAATACTTAAAGTTATGTGACTATGTATATTTGTATATAACTGTATACTTTGCACATACTTTTCCTAAGAACTTAGAACTGTAGAACATAATGTTTTTATTTCTAAACGGAACTTGAAGATGACTTGTCATTTAGAACTCAGCTAAAACACCTAGTCTGTACAATTAAGACTTCCTATTGATTACCAGTCAGTTGTAGCCATCTTAAATTATGCTCTTCTTTGGCATGTTGACTTGATTATTGACTACATCCTTCAACCAAGAAGCAAGGATTCCCCAAGAGAAGGAATCATGGCTGTTCTGTTCACAGCTGAAGGCCAAGGAGAGTTATAACCCTGTTCCTGACACTTAGAACACTACCTGGCCTATGGTAGGCACTCCGTTTTTATTTTTGAGCTGATGAAAATTGATGTAAATAATCCATCTAATAGGAAATATACAAAGTTAATTTCATTAGTGAGGGGGATGACTCTCAGGCTTTAAAAATTTATCTTTAACCTGAGCAAATCACTAACATATCTAGTCAAATTTTGTCACTGGCCAATGTATATAGCTCAGAAAGTATAAGTTGTAGAGGCAAAAGTCACTGGCCAATGTTTACAGCTCAGAAAATATAAGCTGTAGAGGCAAATGTAATTACATGTTGTTCCATGATACTGTTGTATAAAAATTTAGCAAGTCCCTACAAAGAACCAACACTGTTTTTACCAACAGGAAGGAAGGTAAGAAAGGAGCACATCAGACCCACTTCCTGTGAAACAGCTCATCCGCATGTAGGAGCTTTTGATGTTTCTTACTCCTTTGCAAGGCTATTCATATTGTTATCTCTTTATGCTGTGATTGAACATTCAAAACCTTTTATTAATTTTTTTGATAACTCTATGCAGACCAGTCCATTATCAGAGTGTAAACTGCCTTTAAAAATATATGTATTTACAATGTAAAAATAATTTGGTCTTTTAGACTAGTGATATCATGCTACTGTGACTATTTTGCACCTCATTTAAAATAAATAACTTGGGGCCGGGCACGTTGAATCATGCCTGTAATCCCAGCATTTTGGGAGGCCAGGGTAGGTGTGTATCACTTGAGTCCAGGAGCTCAAGACCAGCTTGGGAAACGTGGCGAAATCGCAGCTCTACAAAAAATACTAAAATTAGTCTGTCATGGTGGCCTGTACTTGTAGTCCCAGCTGCTCAGGAGGCTGAGGTGGGAGGATCACCTGAGCTCCAGGAGGTCGAGGCTGCAGTGAGCTGTGATCACACCACTGCACCCCATCCTAGGTGTCAGAGTGAGACACTATATAACTTGACATTCTGATATGTGAGTGTTTATGCAAAACTAATTCTGGTAGACTTTCATTTTCTTTACCTTCCATTACAGTCACTCTAAGAGAAAGAATCCTGTATGAAACAAGGACAAAGTGGCTTCCAGTTATGTGCCTGGGCCAATGTCCCAGCCTTGGAGTTTCCAGCCACAAAACAGAGATCACACCTAAAAATGGACTTCATCATTTTTCTTTTTCTAATTTATTTATTTGGATTGCCTTTTGGTTGGGGAGGTTTTTATGTAGAGAGTCTTCCACTTTGAATGGCTTCCCATGAGAAAAGCTGCATGGCTCAGGCATATATGATTCTTCAGCTTGTTCTTGTGTGGGAGGCACATTCTTCCAGCTGTCACTTAGAAGTGTAAATAGGAGACAGGTTAGAGGTGCAGCGACAGGAGAAACTGGTGTCCAGAATCTGAGCAAAAGTGGTCAGGAAGTCTAGGACTAGCCTGGCCAAGGAGCGACCACAGATGCCTGGGGCCATGTACCTGAATACTAAGGTAAAGGAATTCTGCTTGACAATTCTTCATATGATTAACATTTCTTACAAGGGTCATTTAGGATTGAATATTCAGCCTTGTGGACATTTTTTTTGGCAGTAGATATTCCAAGTGGTGAGAAAAGGTCATATAAAGTCATAAGAGATATCAAATTTAGCAGCATATCATTTCATTATTCATCCATGCCACTCAGGCCTACAAATGATTCTGTATTTGGATTCTGTCAGGTTCCAAGGCTTTAGCATTAGACATATATTTTAATATCTTAAGAAAATACGTTTATGTCACTTAAGAAACAATTACAAAATCTGAGCAAAAGCGATAGTGGTATATGTTGTGTGTTTGCAGGTAGCGATGAGAGTCACGAGTTCGGGGACAAGTCAGATCCAGCACATTCTAAGAAGCTAATGAAGGGCGACTCTTAACGAAGCCTTTAGTGTCACAGCCTGAGTGGTAAGAGGGCTTGTCCTGGACAGCTCCAGATCCAGATCCCAACTCAGCCAGGATCACTGATTCATGAGCCCAGTGAACCATGAAGTTAGCGGTCCACTGTGTCTCAGGAAGATTTAGAATATTAAATAGAATGTTCAAGAGAATGTGAGTCATGGTGTTACTATCTAGGCATTTATAAATCAGTGAAAATGTTGTATTTTATGTTCTTGAACATTTTAAGAAAAATTAGCCTATTAGAAAAAGAAATCAGTTTTTAACTCAAATTCAGAATATAGACTTTTACTAAATACAAGGAGATTAATTCATTAAACTGGAAGACTTGCGAAAAAACTAAGAAAATGTTAGGCAGAAATTTGGTATACTTAAAGATAAAATCAAAGACATTTTATAACTGCAGTTAAAATAACTAAGCTTATAAATAAAATCAAGGCCTCAATTAAGGCAATTGTTAAAAATTGCTAGATTCACATGTGGAACAAGAGGATTTATAAGTTGAACCTAAAAGTTTAAAGACATGTGTTTTGAAAACTATGACTCCAATAAGTACTTTGTTAATTTTTACAAACCAAAGCAAACATCTAAGTTGTCTTTGCTGTGTTGAAAACCGCCCTGAGGACATGAGAAAGCTTAATTTTGATACTTTTTCTCCCAGAGACACAATTAACAATGGTTGTCTTCTCATAGTGCTTGACTGTGGAGAAATAATATTCTCATCAAGCTTAGCAAGTGCTTCATGTCATATAACAAGGAGAGTGCTCATTGCTAATGTTAAATAATACATTAGCATTCTACATGTACATATTAGTTTAATTGCCTCCATTAATATTATTCAATAGGTAGGGGGGTGTCTACCCTTATTTTCCTGACGCAGCTCCTCATTGGAACCTGGAGAATTGAAGACTACATTTAATTCTCTCAGCACTGTGAATGACATTGGCCTAAGCTCAAGGGAAATAATATGTCTATGTTGGCCTTCATAGGACAGAAATATATGCCTTTATTATCCTCTGCTTACTCATTTGGAAATTTTACAGTGTGAAGATGATGTTTATGGCACTTCCTATCTATATTTCAATTTAAACTTATGACTTTATTAAACAAAAACTTCTACTCTACTGGAGCAATACCGAGACGCCGACTTAACAACTTTGCCACGATGTTCTTTGGGAATTCAAGGCATCTAATTAACGTCTAAATGTATGCTCAGTGTGTGTTTAGAGTTTAAACGTTCGTGATAGCAGTCACCATTAAAAAAAAAAAGAAAAGAAAACCGTTTTTCTCCTTTGGAAAATGAAAGAGGAGTAAACAAAATGAGGGAACATAAAAAAAGCCATAAAACTGAACTGTGATAGAAAGTTGCCCTTCTTCATATAGAAAAAGGATAAAATAAAGGGCAGGAAACTGTTCGGGTGTTTTTCACCCCCTCTTTGTCAGCCTGCCACCCAGAGGTCAGCGCAATCTGAGGCCGTCAGATCCTCAGCCTGGGGAAGGCTCTCCTGCCAGCCTGTCTCCACTCTCTGGCCTTTACTTGCCCTTCCCTGTGAGCTGCTCTACCATGGAGGCCAGCCTCTGATGTAAAGCTTTCTTTGTCATTTACACTTTGTGGTCACATACCAGTTTATTTTTGTTCGTGTAATAAACTTGGCAATGCATTCATAACGTCAAGACAACAAGTCCATTTTAAGTGGTGATCTAGAAATGATAAATAATGCATCTGTATAATTTTGTATGTAACTGTAATAGTCTGTCTTCTTCACTAAGCTAATGGAAGGATATAGGGGATGTTGCTATATACATGTATCCTATTTATCATAAGAGCAGCATGTACACTTCCATAGAAAATAAAAAGAGTTTTTGTACCATGCTTTGAATTGCTGAATAAATATATCAAAGTTAGTAGGTGTTATTATAAATACTATCAATATGAAATGATTAACTTTGTAAGTGATGATGTATTATATACTTTGTAAATGTCAATAGATTATGTTGATTGCATAGGGACTCATTTATTCGGTATTGCAGTGAACACTGTCTGACAGAACAAAGTGGTTTCCCCTGAATGTCACTGCTGTGTGTTTCCAGTAGCTATCAGAAGTATATTACTGCTGATGCCCCGCTGTCATGTCAGAATAATTAAGGCACTTTTACAGCATCTGGTTATGGCCTGGGCTGCCCTTTCTCACAGCTTATCAGAGAGAGGAGAGAGGGAATCAGGAGAGTGGAAAAACAGAAACAGGGTGGCCTGCTTCCGATTATTACTGCATTTTTCAAAATATGCTGCATAGCAGAAAAATAGCTGCCATACCAGGGACACATTCTCTGTTTGGTTCTTTTTTTTTTTTTTTTTTTTAAGACAGAGTCTCGCTCTGTTGCCAGGCTGGAGTGCAGTGGCACTATCTCGGCTCACTGCAACTTCTGCCTCCCAGGTTCAAGCGATTCTCCTGTCTCGGCCTCCCTAGTAGCTGGGACTACACACACACCCCACCAGCACAGCTATTTTTTCTTTTAATTTAATTTTATTTTTAGTAGAGATGGGGTTTAACCATGTTGGCCAGGATGGTCTCGATCTCTTGACCTCATGATCCGCCCACCTCAGCCTCCCAAAGTGCTGAGATTACCAGCGTGAGCCAGGGTGCCTGGCTCCATTCTCTGTTTTTATAAAGGTCTTCCAACCGTGGTGATTTTTCCTCTACCATGCACTATATTGCAGCCATGGCCCTTCCTGATGTCTTTCTGCCTGACCAAATTGTGTTTTTATTTTAATGAGTAAAAAGATCTATCCTGTGAAAATGCTTATTATCAGGAATTGTGGAAATGGCTACAGGGACTCAACATACTTTTTCTCACAGGCTTCTGAGGCCCTACTATGTGTGCAGCACAGTGCTGGACTCTTGAGGAACACGAAGGTGACTAAGACACAGTCACAGCCTTTGAGTGGCTTCTAACACATTAGGGGACATGAGGCAAGTGCATCCGTCCGCCACGCCAGGACTCAGGTGCAGAGGACACACCTGAAGGGAAGTGAGGCTGGGGCCGCAGGAGCTGTCGCTGTCGGTGAGCAAAGCTAGAAAAGTTTGACCTTTGATGGAAAGAAAATTTTAAGTAGGTCTTCCAGGAAGTGGTAGATTTTGACACGTAGGTCTTAGGACGGGGGCTAATCTGGTGATGGAGTTCTAAGCCAGGAAGTCACAAACCAGGCGCTCTCCTTCGGTAAGTTTCCAATTTGCCTATTGCGCATGCTCTGTAATGGAGGGGCTGAAAATAGAATACATGTGATAGAAAACATTGGTGCAGGCTGTGGCCCCTGAAGATGTTTCAACAGGAAAGCTCCGTGATTCAAGACTTGTTCAGGAAAATTGAAGCTGAGGACTCAGTACGGTGTTGGAGGACTCTGGAGGTTGCAAAGCCAGGTAGAGGGCCACTTAATCAAAGCTGTGAGCACACTTAATTACAATTAGCATTCTGTTTTCTGGGAAGTTGTCTGGTTACTCATGTTTTAAAATTCCATCTTTTGAATTTGATTCTTCAGCAAATGGAACAAGATGGTATTTGAACCTTTGGACTTGAGAAGGTGGCTCAGCGGCTGCAATCCTTGTAAATAGACTTATATGCCTATATATGGTGTTCCACTTGTCCTTGCATTTGATATTCAATGGGATTCATTTTAACCAGAGCTAAGGTATTATCACCATGTCAATAGTAAGACATTTTAAGGCAAATTGAGCAGACATGATAATGAAACTTGCAGAAGCAGTGAACCTGTTCTTCGGTTGTCTTTTGTTCTGTTTTGTGTCACTTTCCTGATAATATTTCAGTTATATTTTCTTTTGATTCTCACTTAATCAGTCATTTACCTGGTTATTCAGATAAAAATGAAATTCTCCTAAAGCTTCTGAGCAATTTCGGATGCTCCAATTATAAATTTTTGGCTTCAGGAGAAAATCAAAACTTTATGTTGGTATGACAATGAATTTCTAAATTGAGAATCCTAGTGGTTTGTGAAGTAAGCTTTAGAACGTCTGATTAGAATAACAATATCTGTACTGAGAAAATATAGAGAAAACATGTTTTCACTTTATATCCTTTCACACCATTTTCTCACAGATAAGTTACAATCAAAGCTAAAATAACACAGATTCAAGTCTGAGATATGAGCCTCTGTGATCTAGTGCAAATATGCCTATTAGCCTGATTATTTTTATATAATCCAGTGTATTTTGGATGACAACAAAGGCAGGCACTCTCACAACCCAAGCAAGATGTGAAGAAGGACGTGTGTGTTGCTGCCAGGTTAGGCCAGTGCTCTCAACTAAAAGGGTGACAGGACATAACATGAAGTATATAACCAAACATACATTTGCTGTACATTTATAGCAAATCACCATGTATTCCCATCTGGCATTCCCCAGCCTGGACCTAATGATTTCTCCCACTAAGGATAGCAATGATGTAGTGAAAAGACTTTGAATTGGAAGCAGATGATCAATGTTCAAGTTAACCTTAATGAATGGTGGTACACATATCCTTGGTGTCACCAAATTGAAACATCTCAACCTAACATAAATGACCCACTCTCTGATAAGGTCAGATAAGTGAGGGGAAAAAATAAAATCTTTACCTAAAGTGTTGAACATCAGTTAATTAAATCCTAGAACGACTGTGTACAAAGCACAGAAAATGGGCAATCGCCTAGTTTTGCAGCAAAATATAAACTAATCAACTCATTATTCTATTGTGAGTGCCAAATTTAATTAGATTGATGACACCTAGAAAGACACAGGCCTAGGACAAGTTCTCAAAAACACTTTTTCCCCAAACAAAATGTTCTGATAAACTAGTAAATATTAGAATCGTTAGATTTCAAAAGATTTTATTGTAGGTGTTTGTGCAATACTATGAGAGCATTAAAGGTTGTGAGGCCATTCCAGTTGAAGACTCAAACGTTTAATGAATGTTTATTTATTTTTAATATTAAAAGATTAACAAGTACTTTACTGATCTGGTTTGGCTCTGTGTCCCCATCCAAATCTCATCTTCAACTGTACTCCCATAATTCCCACATGCTATCAGAGGTACCTGGGGGAAGATAATTTGAATCGTCGGGGCACTTTCTCCCATACTGTTCTCCTGGTAGTAAATATGTCTCATGAGAGCCGATGGGTTTATCAGGGGTTTCTGCTTTTCCATCTTCCTCATTTACTCTCCCTGTCACTACATAAGAAGTGCTTTTTGCCTTTCACCATGGTTGGAGGCCTCCCGGGCCATGTGGAACTGCAAGTCCAATTAAACCTTTATCTTCCCAGTCTTGGGTATGTCTTTATCAGTAGCGTGAAAACAGACTGATACATATACTTAGTGTTAAAATAGGCTTTGAGATGGAAGGGAAAGGGATCTCATATTTTCACACTATTTTGTAGAAATTCCAAACACGTGTATGTAACACTGATTAACATAGACTGCACAAAAAAACAGGGTGGAATTAAGTCACTCTAAGTGTGTGTTCATTGTCATCCCTATTGTACTTGTGATCTAGTTCAAAGAATCTTTAGGAGTGCACCTAAAAATGGGAAATGTTAGATGTGTCAGGAACACAGTCACTCAGGACTTGAAAGCAAGAACTCCACCCTATCTGTTTGCAGGCAGCCTCTGAGAGGACAGTAAGGACATCAACATGCTTAGGTATTAGGTCTTACGTATTTCAACAAAGGGGACAGAATGTAAATTAAACAATGGGATGACACATCATTGGTTATCACAATATCTATTTCTGTGTCTATTTTGTTGGAAACCATTTTTTTAATAAGGGAAGACAAATCACAGATGGATACATTTGAGGAAATCAAAACTCTGGCTGAATGTAATATAAACTTCTTATATTATTTCTAAAACCATAATAAGCTTTGGAACAACCACAAGGATAAAAACTAAAACATACACTTTGAAACTAGAGAAACACAGACATCTCTGTATTGGATGTTTGGAACATCAATTGTATTCAATAACGATTTTTAATACCTAGCAAATACTTGGAGGAGTACATGGAATAAAGCAGGTGTGAATTAGACATTAGTTGAATGCAAGAAGGCAAGGACAAGTGCATTGAAGGGCCTTTGGGCAAACTTTAATAGGAATCGTACTTTCGTTGAGTCCACAGCCTTTGTTTTCAGTCTGATCTTTCGTGCTGACACGTTTTAGGAGCTTGAGAACAAAAAACTTGTGTATATAAAGCAGTTTTTAGTCCCCACATATAATACATTCACTATCAAAAGTCTAAATATTTATTTTAAATATTGTGTAGTTTGAGACTTTAAAAAAATGTAAGGCTCAATCTAAAAAAAAAAATCTTTAGATTCCTGCAAATATGAAAGGCTCTTTTCCTTCTTAGATGTTAAATTATATAATTCTCATTCCATTCCTACCCTTACCTAGGCTGCCAATTTAGAATATTGAAAAGACACAGGTATTGGAATCAGCCAGATCAGGGAGCCAGTAGACACTCTGCCTTTCACTATTTGAACATTGTTGAAAAGGGAGCTTTCTCTCTCTTGCTTACAGTTTCATCTTACATAAAGTGAGAACACTCACACCCACTTCAAAGTGTTCCCATGAAGAATAAACGTTGTACTGCAAAAATGCTTTCTGTTTTTTTGTTTGTTTGTATGTTTTGTTTTCTTCAGACAGGGCCTCACTCTGTCACCCAAGCTGCAGGAGTACACTGGTGGTAAGATTTTAGCTCACTGCAGCAGCACCCTCCTAGGCCCAAGTGATCCTCCTGCCTCAGCCTCCTGAGTAGCTGAGACTGGAGGTGTGCCACCACACCTGAGTAATTTTTAAAACTTTTCTGTAGAAATGGGATCTCTCTTTGTTGCCCAGGCCAGTCTCCAACTCCTGGCTTCAAGTTATCTTCCCATCTCAGTCTCCCAGAGTGCTAGAATTATAGGTATGAGCCACTGTGCTTGACCCAGAGATAAGCATTTTTGCACAAGCTTTGTAGGATTGTGGTAAAACATAGAAATGCTTGTCACAAACATTGTGAAAACCTTGGATCTATGCATACAGCTATGTGAACTCAAGTCTAGGTTAGGTGATTGGAAATAATGGGATTGGTTCCAATAGTAAGCTGTAAAACATGACTACTGGCCAAAGAGAACTTCTCCTGAGGAATATGAATCAGCTATAGAGACAGGCTAAAGGAAGATAGTCTCCTACGAAGAGGTAATAGAAAGACAAAGTGGCCAGTGTTTATGTGAGAAATGAGAACAGAACTGGATGACTTACAGAGTGCTCATGAACATCTACATTTTTCCTAAGAAGGCAAACGTAGTTGTCAGCATGAGATTATCAAGAGTAACAGAAAGTCAGGAAGGCAGGACTTGGAGGGAATCACATTCCTTTTCTATTGCTGGATAACAAATGACCAGAAACTTAGCTCCTTAAAAGAGCATGCATTTACCCTCTCATAGCTCCTGTGGGTGAGGAGTCTGGTGTGGGAGCTCTGCTCTGGGCCTCACAGGGTTGAAATCAACATATCATGTGGCTGTGTTCTCATCTGAAGCCTCAACTAGGGAGGGGCTCACTTCCAAGAACAGCCTGGAGGTAACTGCCTCTGATTCAGTTTCCCTCCAGGTCCCTCCCACAACAAGTGGAGATTATGGGAACTACAATTCAAGATGAGATTTGGGTAAGGACACAGCCAAACTATGTCATTCTGCCCCTGGCCCCTCAAAAATCTCATGTCTTCACATTTCAGAACACAATCATGCCTTCCCGACAGCCCCCCAAGGTCTTAACTCATTCCAGCATTAACTCAAAAGTCCAAGTCCAAAGTCTCATCTGAAACAAGGCAAGTCCCTCCTATGAGCCAGTAAAATCAAACACAAGTTAGTTCTTTCCAACATACAATGAGGGTACAGGCCTTGGGTAAATACACCCATTCCAAGTGGGAGAAATTGACCAAAACAAAGGTTCTGCAGGCCCCATGTAAGTCTTAAATCTAATAGGGCAGTCATTAAACCTTAAAGTTCCAAAATTATCTCATTAACTCCATGTCTTACACCCAGGTCACACTGATGCAAGAGGTGGGTTCTCACAGCTTTGGGCAGCTCCACCCTTGTGGCTTTGCAGGATACAGACCTCTCCTGCTGCTTTCAGAGGTTGGTATTGAGTGCCTGCAGCTTTTTCAGGTGAACGGTGCAAGCTGTCGATGTATCTAGCGTTCTGGGGTCTGTAGGACAGTGGCCCTCTTCTCACAGCTCTACTAGGCAGTCCCCCAGTGGGGACTCTGTGGCAGGGGTGCTGCGACCCCACATTTCCCTTTGGCACTGCCGTGGCAGAAGTTCTATATGAGGGCTCTGCCCCTGCAGCACACCTCTGCCTGGAAATCCAGACATTTCCATACATCCTCTGAAGTTGAGGCAGAAGTTCCCAAACCCCATTTTGTGTCTTCTGCACACCTGCGGGACCAACACCACATGGAAGCTGCCAAGTCTGGGGATTTGTACCCTCTGAAGCAATGGCCTATGCTGTACTTTGGGCCCTTTTAGCCACAGCTGGAGCTGAAGCACCTGGGACTCAGGGAACCATGTCCTGAGGCTGCATGGAGCAGGGGGCCTGGGCCCAGCCTAGGAAATGATATTTCCCTCCTAGGCCTCCAGGGTTGTGATGGGAGAGGCTGTTGTTCAGGTGTCTGACATACTTTGGAGACATTTTCTTCATTGTTTTGATGTTTAATATTCTGCTTCTTGTTATTTATGCAAATTACTGCAGTGGGCTTGACACCCTCCTCAGAAAATGGGTTTTCCTTTTCTATTGCATTGTCAGGTTACAAATTTTCTAACTTTTGATGATTTGCTTCCTCTTGAGTCCTTTGCTGCTTAGAAATTTTTTTTACCAGATACCCTAAATCATCTCTCTCAAGTTCAAAGTTCCACAGATCTCTGGGGCAGGGGCAAAATTTTACCAGTCTCTTTGCTAAAGGATAGCAAGAGTGACATTTACTACAGTTCCCAAGAAGTTCCTTGTGTCTGTCTGAGTCCATCTCAGCCTGGACTTCGTTGTCCATATCACTATCAGCATTTTGGTCAAAGCTATTCATCAAGTCTCTTGGAAGTTCCAAACTTTCCCACATCTTCCTGTCTTCTGAGCACTCCAAGTCTCTAGGAATTTCAAAACTTTCCTACATTTTCTTGTCTTCTTCTGAGACCTCCAAACTGTTCCAATCTCTGCCTGTTACCCAGTTCCAAAGTTACTTCCACATTTTTGGGTATCTTTATAGCAGCACCCCACTCTCTGGAGTAGCAGTTTACTATATCAGTCTGTTCTCATGCTGCTATAAAGAAATATCCTAGACTGAACAATTTATAAAAGAAAGAGGTTTAATTGACTCACAGTTCTGCATGGCTGGGCAAGCCTCAGAAAACTTATAATCATGGTGGAAGGTGTTGGAAACAGATGCTTGGTGCCACAAGGAAAAGTCAGCACTGAGACAAGGAATCTCTCAGCAAGGCAATCTTTACTTTCTGCAGAAAGGGTGCTCCCATTAGCCATCTTGCCACGAGAGTACAACGAACAAAGGAAAAACAGACATATTTATCCCTTACGCATTTGGGGTCATCCTTACTGCTCTGTCTGATCTCTGTTGGTTGGAGCCAGACCTTACAATCTAAACTAAAACTTGATTAGGTAACAACTCAAAACTTTTCTAAACAGGCAAAAGCAATGGAGAACAAAAAGGAAGTCCAAATAAGGAAGGGACATAGGCTGCAAGCTGGAACAAGCCTGTGAATAGGCCCAGCACAGATGTCTTGGTTAAAGGATATCGAATGTACTATGCGCCTGTGAGCCTGTCTAACCAGCTACACAGAATAGGGCTTAACAAAGAGTTATTAGCAAAAAGCAAAAAGGCTTTGAAGAAAGAGTTTAAAATAAACTATATTATTTCTAACACTTGTGGTTTATTCTTTACAAGAAAGGAAACTTTGAAGAAGAACTTTTCTACTTCCCACAGAAGGGGAATCAAACAAGTCTTTCTTTACATGGTAGCAGGAGAGAATAGTGCCAAGTAAAGGGGAAAAAGCCCTTATAAAAGCATCAGATCTCATGAGAACTCATTCACTATCACAAGAACAGGATAGAGGTAACCACCTCTATGATTCAATTACTTCCCAAAAGGTTCCCCACCCACCAGGACACAGTGGGGATTATGAGAACTACAATTCAGGATGAGCTGTGGGTGGGGACACAGCCAAACCATATCAGTGACATAATCATGAGTAACTTTCCATCATCTCCCCAGTCCTCCTCACACTGGAGGGGAAGGAATGATCCAAGGAGTGTATTATGATAGGTAGAGATCTCAAGTACAATCCTGGAATTCTGCCTACCACAGGAAGAGAAAAAATAAAAGTCTTCCCCAAAGTAAGAAGTTCCAAGCATAGACAATTCTTCATATATTCATGCATGAATTGTTTACTCAAGCACATAAGGAAAAATGAGGACACCTGGAAGGATGTAACAACTGAAAGAAAAAATACGTATGCTACATTGTCTTGTTAAATCTGTGTTTAAACCAGGGCACCATGTCAGATGAAATACATCTTCTCTCCCACCTCAAATGAAGATTATTTCTGGTGCTTAATAACCCTCATTCAGAGCAATGTAGGTTGATGTAATATTTCCTGTTGAGTCCTTCTTAAAATCATTGTGTGCATATTTTACCTTCTATCTTATCCATAATTTTCACGTGGGCATTTAATCAAGAGTAGTTTTATGTGAATGTATTTCATCAAATGCTATTTTTGTATTTTCATTTAAAATTATGATAACAGCATAATAGAAATGGAAAATAAATCAAGGGTTATAGGACTCGCTTCCCAAGAGCTGTTTCTGCAAGGGCAGCTGTGATCACATGATAGTACTGGCTAGTAGATGACACAGCAACCTTGGAATTGTGCCATAGTATATAAAATTGAATTTGATTTGTAAACCTTAATTAAAATGATAAAATGGTCAACATTTTTCATATTTAAAAGTGCTCCATGCCTCAGAGAGAATAAGCCATCCAAGCTTTCAGAGACAGTGTGGGAAGCAGAGAGGAGGAAGGCTCCAGAGTCTGACTCACCTGTGTGCTACTTGCCATTCTATGGTTCATTATGTGTGAGACTCTCTGCCTCCTTTTCCTCACAAATTAACGAGGCATCCTAGAGTATTCACCCCATGTCATTTTCAGAAAAAATTGACAAAACATAGCAAAAATTCACTAAATGCCAACTGTTACAATTGCTATTACTGTTATTATAAAGAAAACATATTTAAATAAAGTCCATTTTAGATATTTTAAATAAATTGACTTGTAATCCCTCTCTGATTCAAAAATATTTGTCCATTTTGTACTATGCATTATTTTACCTGATCTAATGACTTTATTCCATGTTACATTTCTGCCTGACCTTCACCCATTACCCTAACCTGTTATTTAAAAACATGCAAACAACACATAAACAAACAAAATACTTTTTTAGCATTTGCTGGTTTAGTCAGTTATTCTGGGGATGAAGAAATTATATCTGATGGTTTTTTAAGATAATCTTCATGTCTTGCCGAATTGAAATGACAATTTACTCTTCCATTATATCTCTTTGTTAGAAATTTCCTTTCAAAATGGGGAATATTGTATTCTTTAACAACTCATATGTTTCATTCCATTGAATGAAACCAACTGTCAAATTCGAAAGAGTAGATTCTCTTATTTCATTTTATATAATAATAAATAAAACAGATGAGGACAAGTAAATGTTTGCATATGTAACTTCACAGTGACTTATAGAAGATCACAAGTTGATACTACTGTTATATGTAATGTTTAGAAATATAATATCATATGGTTTTGTTTTATCCATGTTTTTTGTGTCACAAAGCTAGAGATAAGTTTTTAGCAAATTATTCAAGTTTTTTGTGTATTCACATTTCTCTGCACTAACTTTGCCCCAGATTTCATATCAATACCCAACATCAAATTGTTTATGGTGATTTATTTATGTCCTTTTATTTTTATCTTATCTTTTATTATGCATTTGTGAATGGTCTATCAAATCTCTTTGATGAATAAGTTAATTGAACATCATCATCCATTCATAAATGTAAGCAAGCAGCAACTCCAGCAAATAAAAACATGACTAAAACAAAGCTCCTGTTTATTTTTATTTATGTTTCACCATACAGATAATAATTTAGATTTTGAATGACCGGAAACAAATGTAGAGTGAAAAGATGCTGCTTTGTACTACTTAGAACTCTCTTGAATGCAAATGAAAATCTCAAAACTGAAAGTAATAATTAAAAAATGGACTGCATTTCTAATGCTGCATAACCTAGAACATTTCAGGGGTGGCCTGGATTCAGTTAAACTTATTTCAGTGTCTCAGAAATGTCGGACAGGTGTGAGGCAGGGGTGTGAGGAAGAGAGACATATACTGATTGCCTCTTGGCCCTATTCAGTAACTCAGAGCTCTCATTTGGTGGAGAATGTGAGTATTGAGGTCCAACATTTACATACTAGAAGTCAACTTTATTGAAGTTATTTCACTTTAAACACTGAGAACAATTCAGAAAAAGACTCCCATCAACCTGTGTTACTGCCCATCCCTGAACTACCAGCCACTTTAGTGAGGCAGGAGTAAATTCGGATCACGCGTGGAGGTTAAGAGGTTACGGAGGGCGGGAATGTGGGCAATGTATTCAGTTGCCTGCCACATGGACTGGGGCATAGTCACCCAAAGGAAATAGGAGCAGATTTCAAAGGGTGGAGGGGTTGACCCCATGCAGGAAAGCAGTTTTCAGTTAAAGTACAAAGTTTAAGCTATCCTAGAAGATGAGTAAAGGATGCATGGAAGAACTAACTGCGTAAATTGCGAGGCTTTAATGATACAACTAAAAGTCAGTCAGGGTAAATAGGCCTATCCACATACATACACACATGGGCCTTCATGCACATTTCTTATTTGTTTTCCTTAGTTTATTTTCGTCCAATTACAAAGTCTCGTATTAGTGTTTTCCCAAAACCTGCTGTGCATTTCTATCTTCCGACTGTTTACCTTCATAGTGAATTGCTGGAGGAAAAGGACGGATGAACACAGAACTTGCTGCTGACATCTGACATTTCTGGTCTAATTTATTTTTTCCAATGTAAGTTTTGTTTCATAGGGTGATATTCATTCTTCTAAAATGTGACCCTTTCTACCTTCTCATTTTATCTCCTCTTTAATTTCTCTGCTAATCTTATATTCTAGCCACGTTGAGCTACTCAACATTTGTGGAACTCACTGTGTGTTTTCAAACTCTTCTGCTTTTCTGGAACGCCTTTCTTATTCCTCCTTCCTCAATTCTCCCCATGGATCAATGCTCAACTTACATGCCACATCTCTGAAACTTTCTTCAAACTGTCTTTTTATCACTGCTGTATGCCTCTGTTGTGACACATATGACCCTTTCCCCCTACTTACAATACTCATGTCAAGAAGTATCTTATTTAATCATGATTTAATATGAGCATTATTTTATCTCTCTCATTGTATTCTCAAGTCCTGGAGACTGTGCTTATGATTATCACATTTTAATCAACCACATTGCCTGGCACAAGGCTTTTCACATAGTAGGCAGACATAAAGGAGTTATTCAAACTTTGGTGAACACACCTTTGGGTTTTTTTTTTGCTTAAGAATTCAGATTTAGGCCAGGTGCGGTGGCTCATGCCTATAATCCCAGCACTTTGGGAGGCCGAGGCAGGTGGATCATGAGGTCAAGAGATCGAGACCATCCTGGTCAACATGGTGAAACCCCATCTCTGCTAAAAATACAAAAATTAGCTGGGCATGCCAGCTACTCAGGAGGCTAAGGCAGGAGAACTGCTTCAACCCAGGAGGCGGAGGTTGCGGTGAGCCATTGCACTCCAGCCTGGGTAACAACAGCGAAACTCCATCTCAAAAAAAAAAAAAAAGAATTAAGTTTTAATATTGTTAAGTAAGAGAACTTGAATAAACATGTGAGATGTGATGACTTTGAAATATTCAGATATCCCCCTTCTTTGCTAATGTTTCATTTAAATCATAGAATTGACAAATACAATGATTCATTGATCTATTGTCAATTCCATTCATTTAAAATTCGGAAGCATGAAATTTTGGAGGACTTAGTCTTTATACATTAAAAAAGGTTTATTACAATATTTCAAGTATAATTCAGATTTCAAATATGCTTAGCAAAATCTAAAGCTCACTAATATATGAGTACAGATTACTCAGAGTGATCACAAATCTTGGTATTATTTGCTTTCATGTTCTTTACTCTCGGTTAGGCCGGGTTTGAACCAAATTCGTTTCTGCATTTCCCTAGATTCTCCTTGTTTGGGTTTTTGTTGTTGTTTTGTTTTGTTTTTCATTTTCTGAGACAAAGTTTTGCATTCTCAGGTCACAGCAACCTCTGCGTCCCAGGTTCAAGCGATTCTCCTGCCTCAGCCTCCTGAGTAGCTGGGATTACAGGTGTGTGCCACCACCATGCCTGGCTAATTTTTTGTATTTTTACTAGAGACAGGGTTTCACCATGCTAGCCAAGCTGGTCTCGAACTCCTGATCACCAGTGATCCACCCGCCTTGGCCTCCCAAAGTGTTGGGATTATAGGCGTGAGCCACTGTGCCCAGCCATTTGGGGGTTTTGACAGCACCGCGTTGTGGCTGGGCGCCACCAGAGCAGAGGGGCGGTGGGAGGGGAGCCCAGGCTCACAGTGCAGGACAGGCGCAGAGCAGGGGCCTGTGTGCCCGTGTCTGAGGTTTCTTCGCTGTCCCTGAGCACTGCTCCTCTGGGGTTATGACAGCATTGCTAGACCTTTTGCAGTATGACTCAGCCACTTAGTTTATCACTTTGTGTAGATCCAAAACACCCCAAAGCAGCAGATCATGAACTCCTCTTGAACTCCAGAAACCTTTTAGTTGGAAGCAATTGTCTGTCTGGTACAACCGTCACACTGCCAAGCATCTTTTCCCACCGGCCTCCGAATCTAGGGTGTCTGCCTCACCTTCTTAGCCAATAGGTATCTACTTTCATTTTCACAGGCTGGCTTATTTGTTTGGGAATTCCACAAGGATGCATTGGTATGGGTGTAGGATGCGTAGATATATATGAATCCACTGACCTTTCCTTGCATCTCACCCATGAAATAGATGCATTTTTTCCTCTTGTGATTCCCCCAATATCCATATTGCCCCTCATATAACTTGATTTCCATAATTTGTTTATGTCTGTATCAAATGTAGGTAAGTGACGTCCAAGGTTCCAGGGACCAGACGACTCCAGGGGTGAAGCCGGCCAAGGGGAAGACTGTTTTCATGCATTCTGGGCTAACCTTGGGTGCCTGCTGTTGCTACGGCAAGCAAAAGATTTCTGGCAAGCAAGAGAGAGGCTGCGGCCCAGCTCTCCCTATTCAGGCATGCTTGGGACATGGTTCTTTCCCTTTGCCGAGTGGCTTTGATGCAATCCAGGTTCCTGTTATTTCAGGATACTTCCCTGATGGCATCTGTCTCTCTCCCCACTGTGCTGCCATAGGACCTTAATTAAATCCTTATCACAACGCTTGTCAATTTGTAATGCAATCATCTGCTCACTTGTAGGTCTCCTCCCTGGGCTGTGAAGCATTTATAAGAAAGTGACTATATTCTCATTGCCTTCAGATCCTTGGTGCTCAGCAGGTCTGTACTGGGTAAAGGCTGTACCTGGATGCAGTCCTGCCTGTGAGCCCAGGACCCTCTCATTCCCCTAGCCTAGTCTCTGTGCTCCGTGTGTCACCTGGCTTAGCCATGGGCTGGCAAACATCAGCAGGACTCTACTCCTTAAATAAGTAGATCAACGCTTGAATTAGAATTTACAACATGGAAGGTATAGCCATCAAAATCCTAAAAACAACTAGGCAACGTAGATATTCTACTGATTTAGAGGTTTTGTCTTCAAGTAATCAGTACATTTGTACTGTGATACTCTTATTTTTTGAAAATTTGGGCTATTGTCATTTAATACATTCTATTAAATAAATAGTAACTGATTCATATAAGCAAATCTTAGCAGATCTTCTGGAATAAAAAACATCTGGTATTGAAAGCCTTGCAAATGAGAGATCCCAATCTTTGGTTAACTGTTTAAAATTATCTAATATTTACTTTTATTTGTCATAAAAAAACTATACAAACATACAATGGATCTACTACTCTCATCTATAACTCCCTTTAAAGAGGTGCAGATGTTTTAAATCTGTTACTCAAATGACAACCTCCGTCTGACATGTGAATAAAAACCATTTGTGTAGAAGCCTGCATTGTTAGCAAGAAAGAGCTTACCAGGAGGAGAGTACTAGCAGCAGCCTTCAAACTAACACACCTGTTTTCAAAAGGTTTTCATGAGAATCATATTTCACTAAGAGGAGAAATTGTATGAGAACCTCTGCAGTATTCATCTTAAAGTGCTTTACGTAACAAGATATGTCATTGAATATACAGTCTAAGAATGAAAATATAAAGAGTTCAGAAGTGGGAAGGGTCTCCGTGGTCATGGATGTTTTCAGGAAGGCTGAGGGACTTGGAATAATCGACTTTTTAGCATTTTACTTTTAAACAAGTTTAGACTTAGGGAAATGTTGAAACTAGTGCAGAGAACTCTTGTGAATCCTTCACAGCTTTATTTTTCATAACCGTGATGCATTTGTCAAAACTAGGAACTCACCATTAGTATAACACTGTCAGCTAAACTACGGACTTTGGATTCTGCCGTTCTCCCCATTCATGTTTTTTTCTGGTCCAGGACCCTGCCCTGCCTGTGGTTGTCAACTCTCCTCTGTCTCTTCCATTCTGTGACAGGTCTTCAGTCTTCCCTGGTCTGCGTTTATACTCCATTGCTGCTTTTAGAACTTTTAATAAACTTGACACCTTAAAAAACACAAATTATTTTCCTACAGTTTGGTAAGTGGATTGTGTCCACTGATTCTTCTGCTTCGGTTTTACCAGGTGAAAATCAAGCTCAGCTCTTACTGAAAGAATCTGGGAAGAGTCAGCCTGAAGCTCATTTAGGTGGTTGCTGGAATTCTACTCCTTGTGGTTGTAGGACTGAGGTCGGTTTCCTTGCTGGCTGTGAGCACGGGGCCGTCCTAAACTCCTGGTGGTGTCTCTCTGGTCCTGGCAGTGTCTCTCTGGTCCTGGCACATAGCCGCTCATCTCAGACCCAGCAACAGCGCATCAGTTCGTTCTCAAACTTGGAGTCTCTCCAGCGTTCCCTCCTGCACTTGCAGCGGCTAACAGCTGCTCAAAGCTCTGTCCTTTTAAATGTCCATGTGACTAGACTGGCTAAGGCTGCAGAATCCAGAAAAAACCCTCCACCTGAAGGCTGCTAACCTCACAACTTCACATCTGCCAAGTCCCTATTGCCAAGTAAGTTCACATCTGCTGGAGCCAGGGCTTAGGGTATGCATGTGGGGGAGGGGCGGTCTATTCACCGTGTTTTCCATGAATGACACTTCTAAATAGTCCTGTTCAATTAGTTTGTGCAGTGTCCCTCAGTATACGTTTGTCTGCTGTTTTCTCGTAACTAAATTCAGGTTCAACATTACTAGGAAGAATATCACCAACAGATGATGTACGTGCTCAGCACATCAGAGCCATAATTCACAATACCAACAATGTTACCCTTGCTGACATAGACAAGGAAGTATCTGCTGAGCTCTTCAAAGTGTACGGTAATATTTTCACTCTGCGATTATCCATGTTTTTGGGGGAGCTATTCGGAGACTCTGCGAATACCTTGTTTCTGCCCGAGATGATTTTCTCTCATTCTTCACATTTATTAAATAGAATTCTCATAAAAAGGAGAAATGTCCCTTTTCCCTCATTTATTGATTCAATCACTTATTTAAATCGGTATGGACTCCTGGATATGTATATACTCTATGAGTTTTAATCCAGTATTACCATTATTTATTTTATGGTCCAAATTGCTCCAGTTTTGGCCACTGGGAGTACTACCAGGCTGGTTGTTACATCTCTCCAATATGCCATCCCTTTATAAGCCCTTCCTTGTTTTTCTGGCATCACAAGGTGCCCTGGACTCTTGCATTTTTTCCCAACCAACCTGAATTGAACCAGTTAGAGCTCCGGTTCCTTTCACTGGAGCATGGCATTTGAGAAGCCACATAAGGGTGTGAATGCCAGGTATGCTCAGGATAATAAAATGTTAGGGGAGCTTGAAATGTCATGTATTATTTTCCTCCTCTTTTATTGCATTTTTTAGCTCCTTCTTCTCTACTTGCTCCTCCCCGTGGGTCTTCAGGTATAATATAATGAAGTCTGTCCTACTTTTAATGACAAAAATAAATATTCTTTTGAAGAAGTTTGTATCCCTACTGAAAGGAGTTAGTCAGCTTGCTTTAGGCAGATGTAAGGGAAGGGTCTCCGGAGAACCTCTGACCTGCCCCACAAGTGCTTACACCAGAAGTTTTGTGCAGATAAGGGTACTTGCACAAGGGGCTTGCCTGCAGAAGATGAAGGGCCCGCATGCACACTGGGGGAAGTGGATGGAGTCACCAGGAATTCATTCCTTATACAAATAGGGAACCCAGCTTCATCAGCATGTATCTGTATATAAGCCCTTGTATTCAACTGTGAGGAGCAACCTGCACTCTGCTTTTAGGACTCCTCTCTTCGCTGAGAGCTTTCTTTTGCTTAATAAATTCTGCACCACTCACTTTTTGGTGTCCACGCACCTAGTTTTTCCTCATCGTGAGACAAGAATCCAAACCTAGCTGAGCTAAGGAGTAAAAAATCTTGAATCACTACGTTATCCCTACCTGTTATCACTCCGATTTTCTTTTCCGTTTTCATTACTAAACTCCTTCAAAGTGTACGTGATCTAAATAAGTGGTTCTTAGGTTTTTTTCCTCTTGGAAGCTTTTTACACGTATTAGAATTACTCAGTAACCCCCAAAAGATTTTATGTACGTGAATTACAGGGGTTGATATTTACTACATTCTGGATTAAAACTGAAGTTTTTCAAAAAATTAAAAATGTGTAATGATAATAATAAGTAATTTACATGTTAACATGCATAAGGTATTTTTGAAATAAACCATAATGATTCCTCCAAAGATTAGTGGAGAGTGGCACTGTTTAACACTCTTGCAAACTTCTATCGTGTCAGGCTTACTGGTACACAGCTAGATTCTGATGTCTGCTTCTATAGCCAATCTTTTTCAGGATGTGGTTCTGGCTGGAGTAGTGAAAATAAGGCCTAAATGGATATGCAGTTGAGAGGAGTATTTTAATAACCAATTGGGTAATTATGGATTTTTCACTGATACTACACCAACCTTGAAAAGTGGTAGTTTCTCAAAGTTTATCTAAATATGGACTAAATTTATCATTGAAGAACATTTTCTACTCTATTTCATTTCAGTTCTTTGGTATATCTTGGGTTATAAATGGCTCTTTTACCAACGCATTATTTTGAAATATGTACTGGTCATTGAGAAAATGGTGGTTTCCTAAGTCATGCAGATCTTCCAAATATCGATACATTTCTTTAAACACTCTCTTACAAAATTCTAGGAAATACAAGAATACCCAAGCACACATTCCATTAGCCATCACTACAATAACATCAACATGCTTCCTGGAGACTCTAAAAAACTCTCCTGTGCACTTGTTGCAGAACAAATGTAAAAAAGGCAAATCACATTCATATCAATAAAAAAATTTAACATTCATTTTTTGTTAAAGTAGCTTGGACCTCTTGAACTCACTGTCAAAGTTACAGGATGCCCCACCCATAGTGTTCCCCAGACCCCAAATTAAAAAGCAGTGGTGCACAAAATTGCAGCCCTAGATGTCTCACTGAAAACCTCTACCCACAGAGTCTCATTTAATATAACCATAGGAAAATAATTCCATTTGTTTTCAAATCAACATTCAGTTCTGAGGTTATGCACTCCCTTTTGACTCTTTGTTTGTGTGTTTGTTTTGAGACAGGTTCTGGTTCTGCCATCCAGGCAGAAACCTCTGCCTCCTGGGTAAAGTGATCTTCTCACTTCAGCCCCCTCAGTAGCTGGGACTACAGTTATGTGTCACCATGCTTCACTAATTTTTGTACATTTTGTAGAGATGAGGTTTTGCCATGTTGCCTAAGTTTGTCTCAAACTTCGGGGCTCAAGCGAACCTCCCACCTTGGTCTCCCAAAGTCCTGGGATTCTAGGCATGAGACCCCCATGCCTGGCTCACTTTGACTCTGGATCACTTCTTCCTGGAATGCTCTTTTCTCCTGGACATCTCTAGAACTCTGTGACGTTGCTCGTTACTCCTTCTGCCTCTGTGACTAGCACGCCCAAACTCCTTTGTATCTTCTTCTTTTTTGCATATAGCCTTAAAGTAGACTTCTTTTTTCAGGTTTCTCTCTTCAGCCCTCACCTGTTTTTTGCTTGATTTCTCTAGGGGGCCTCCCCTACTACTACAGCATCAGATCCCATACATGTGAGGATGATTTCATACTTCATTAGACATCATCCACATGAGGACAATTTCCAATCAGACGCCCCAGCCAATGCCTTTGCCTGAACCTCAGAATCGCATATTCCGCAGCGTAATGTGCATCTACACCTAGATGCTCCTTAAACACATCCTCAGCATTTCTTTACCTGAGTTCGTCACTTCCCCTAGCACCACTGACAACATTTATCCAAGAGTTTTGATCACAATCAACAGAAAATAATATTTTTTTACCAATCATTTTCCTCTCTCAAAATCAGAGTGATGTTTTCTTAGTCTCCAATGTGTTTTTTCTATTTTCCCCAACTCCTCAAAGGCCACTTGTTTCTTTAAATAAATTCATTTTTAAGCTCCTTTAGCCTTTTGAGATGTTATCCTTCCAGTCCTCACTTAAGATATCTAGGCATTATTTAAAATATCTAGGATTTATTTCACTTAGCATGATGATTTCCTGGTTCATCCTTGTAACATGTTTCAGTATTATATCCCTTTGTATTGTCATGTAATATTCTAGTAAGAATATATATATATATATACACATAACATTTTCTTCAGCAGTTCATTAGTTCATGGACATTTGGGTTGTTTCTAACTTTTGAGTATTGTAGATAACATTGCTATGAACATTTTTGTAACTTGTGTGTGTATGTGTATTAGTATTTTTAAAGTATTTTTACATAGCTACCAAAGAGTGGAATTGCTGGATTATATGGTAGCTAATGTTCAATGTTTTTTGGAACCCCAAAAGTACAGTGCAAAGTGGCTTCCTGATTTTATTAGTCTGGCCAGCAACATATGAAGATTCTAATTTCTAGCTAGCTATCTAGCTATCTATCAATCGTGTTTAGTGCACCTATCCTAGTGCCTGTGAAGTGGTATTATACTGTGGGTTTTATTTCTACTTATCCAAAGGCGAGTAATGTTGAATATCTTATTGTCTATTTGTATATATTCTGTGGAGAGCCATCTACTCAAATCCACTGCCCATTTTAAACTTGGTTATCTTTGTTATCACTGAGTTATACAAGTTAATTGTATATTCTGTGTTGTAATAACTTATCAGATATACAATTCATAAATATTACTTCTATTCTGTGTTTTTTCACTTTTTGATGGTGTTGTGTATAGCATGACATTTTAAATTTTGATGTGATACAGTTTACTGGCTTTTCTTTTGTTGTGAGTACTTTTAGTATCAAATCTAAGAAATGATTGACTAAGCAAAAGTCATAAAGATTTACTACTATGTTTACTTTTAAGGGTTTCATAGCTCTTAGAGATTTATCAGTCTTTTAAAAAATACTTTTGTATATGGTATAAGCATCCAACTTCATTTATTTTCATATGAATATACAGTTATGTCAGAGCCATTTATTGAAATAATTTTTCCCCATGCAATTATCTTGGCATCCTTGCTGAAAATGCATTGAAAATAAACAGAAGAGTTTATTTCTGGATTCTCTATTATCTTCCATCTTATCTTTATGCCAGTACCATACTGTCTTGATTATTCTAGAGGTGCATTAAATTTTGAAATCAACAAGTGAGAGCGTCAACTTTTCAAGATTGCTTTTGGTATTCACCATCCTCTGCATTTCTAAATGGATTTTAGGATCAGATTGGCAATTTCTAGAAAAAAGGCAGCTGAGATATTGAGAGCAATTCTGTTTAATCTGTAGATTAATTTGAGGAGGGCATCTTGATAATCCTAATTTATCTAATCTATAAACAGGAGACATGTTTTTATTTGCTTAAATAAATTTTAACATAATTCAGTAACTTTTTAGTTTTTCATGTAAAAATCATGCTGTTGTGTTACACTTATTTTAAGTATTTTATTCAATTTGGTGCTATTGTAAAAGGAAGTATTTCCTTAATTTTATTTTCAGATAGCCCATCGCTTGTGTATAAAAATACAATTAATTTTTGTATATTGATCTTGTATCCTGCAACCCTGTTATACTTATTAATTAATTCAAATAGTTTGTGTGTGTTTGTGTGTATTCCTTAGAATTTTCTATAGGTAAGATCATACTATCTGAAAACAGAACTTATTTCTTTCTTCTGAATCTGAAGGCCTTTGATTTCATTTTCTTGCCTAATTGCTCTTACTAAACTATCCATTACAATGTTAAATAGAAGTGATAAGAGTGGACTTCCTTATCATGTTCCTGATGTTTGAGGGGAAGAATTAAGTCTCTCACCATAAAGTATAAAGTTAGGTATGGAATTATCACATAGGACTTCGGTGACATTTAGCTTTCATTTCTAATTTGTTGACTTTTTATTGTGAAAGAGTATTGGATTTTGTCAAATGATTTTCTGTGTCTATGAAGACACTGTTTCTTTTCCATCTCTTTTTTCTATTACATAGTATATTTTTATAATTCAGGCATTAAATAGTATTACTTAGTATATTAAGTAGTACTTTATTTCATGTGTGCTATGCAGGATGTCTTTGAAAGGTAGAATATTTGACTACTTTGTCAGTTAGCAAATGATTAAAATAATTCAGTGAGGATGACAAAGTTAGGATTTGAACCATAAGAAATTGTGAGGTGACTTCCGCCAAGACGGCCAAATAGGAACAGCTCTGGAGTGCAGATCCCAGCAAGAGAGATGCAGAAAACGAGTGTTCTCTGCAATTCCAATGGAGGTACCAAGTTCATTTCAATGGGACTGGTTGAACAGTGGGTGTAGCCCAGGGAGGGCAAACCGAGGCAGGGCAGGGCAGGGCATTGCCCTACCAGGGAAATGCAACCAACAGGAAGATCAGGGACTTTACCCCCTCAGCACTCCAGTTCAGATATTGTGCTTCTCCCATGCCCTTTGCAACCCACAGTATGGGAGAATGCTGCTGGGCTGAGAAGCACTGCGAGTTGCCAGCACAGATCTGAATGATAGCTCTGGCCCGCCCAGCACTGGGAGTTTTCAGCACAGAACTGGGCAGAGGTTTTGGCTAGCACAGAGAGCTCCTGCAGGATGGATCTACTCGACCCCCAGAAAGAGGGAGAGCTGAAAGCAGGGAGACAGGTCATACAGCTTGGCAGGTCCCACCCCCACAAAGACCTGCAAACTGAAGCCCTCTCATTTGAGAGTTTCACAGCCAGCACATCAGTCCAAGCGCCACCCGGGAGGATTGAGCTTCGTGGGGACAAGGACATTCGCCATTGCAAAGGTGGGTCTAATCTCACTTGTGCAAACAAAAGTCTGAGGAAGACTACACAGCAGCTGGGCTGAGTCCAAGGTAGCCCAGCAGTGCCTCTGCAGGCAGACAAGGGACAGACTGCCTCCTCAAGTGGCTCCCTGGATCAAAGGTAGATAAATCCATGAAGATGAGAAGAAACCAGCATAAAAAGGATGAAATAATCAAACACCAGAATGCCTCTCTTCCTCCAAGGAATCACAACTCCTCAACATCAAGGGAACAAATTAGGATGGAGAACGAGTTTGATGAATGACAGAAGCAGGATTCAGAAGGTGGGTAATAACAAACATCTCTGAGCTAAAGGAACATGTTCTAAACCAATGCAAAGAAACTAAAAATCTTTAAAAAAAAAGGTTAGATGAAATGCTAACCATCAAAACCAGCTTAGGGAAGAACATAAATGACCTGATGGAGCTGAAAAACACAGCATGAGAACTTTGTGAAGCATACACAGGTTCAGTAGCCAAATTGGTCAAGAAGAAGAAAGGATATCAGAGATTGAAGATCAGCTCAATGAAATAAAATGACAAAGCAAGAATAGAGAAAAAAAGTGAAAAGAAATGTACAAAGCCTTCAATAAATATGGGACTATGTGAAAAGAACTAATCTACACTTGATCAGTGTACCTGAATGTGATGGGGAGAATGAATCCAAGCTGGAAAACACTCTTTAGGTTATTATCCAGGAGAACTTCCCCAACCTAGCAAGGCAGGCCAACATTCAAATTCAGGAAATACAGAGAACATCACAAAGATATTCCTCAAGAAGAGCAACCTCAAGGCACGTAATCATCAGATTCACCAGGGTTGAAATGAAGGAAAAAATGCTAAGGGCAGCCAGAGAGAAAGGTCAGGTCACCTACAAAGTGAAGCCCATCAGACTCACAGCGGATCTCTCTGCAGAAACGCTACAAGCCAGAAGAGAGTGGGGGCCAATATTCAACATCTTTAAAGAAAAGAACTTTCAACCCAGAATTTCATATCAAGCCAAATTAAGCTTCATAAGCAAAGGAGAAATAAAATCCTTTACAGACAAGCAACTGGTGAGAGATTTCATCACCACCAGACCTACCTTACAGGAGCTCCTGAATGAAGCACTAAACAGCAAAAAGAACAACCAGTACCAGCCACTGCAAAAACGTACCAAATGGTAAAGACCAATGATGCAGTGAAGAAACTGCATCAACTAATGGGGAAAACAACCAGCCAGTAACAAAATGGCAGGATCAAGTTCACACATAACAACATTAAAGTTAAATGTAAATGGCCTAAATGCCCGAATGAAAACACACAGACTGGCAAACTGGATAAAAATTCAAGACCCATTGCTGTGCTGTATTCAGAAAACCTGTCCCATGTGCAAAGACACATATAGACACAAAATAAAGGGATGGAAGAAGATTTACCAAGCAAATGGAGAGGAAAAAAAGCAGGGGTGGCAGTCCTAGTCTCTGATAACATGGACTTTAAACCCACAAAGATCAAAAGAGACAAAAAAGGGCATTACATAATGGTAAAAGGAATAATGCAACAAGAAGAGCTAACTATCCTAAATATATATGCACCCAATACAGGAGCACCCAGATACATAAAGCAAGTTTTTAACCACCTACAAAGGAACTTAGACTCCTGCACAATAACAATGGGAGACTTTAACACTGCACTGTCAATATTAGACAGATCAATGAGATAGAAAATCAACAAGGATACCCAGGACTTGAATGCAGATCTGGACCAAGCAGACCTAATAGACATCTATAGAACTCTCCATCCCAAATTCACAGAATATACATTCTTCTCAGCACCACATCACACTTACTCTAAAACTGACCACGTAATTGGAAGTAAATCACACCACAGCAAATGCAAAACAATGGAAATCATAACAAACAGTTTCTCAAACCACAGTGCAATCAAATTAGAACTCAGGATTAGGAAACTCACTGAAAGCCACACAACTTCATGGAAACTGAACAACTGGCTCCTGAATGATGACTGGATAAACAACGAAATGAAGGCAGAAATAAAGATGTTATTTGAAACCAATGAGAACAAAGACACAATGTACCAGAATCTCTGGGATACATTTAAAGCAATGTCTATGTGGAAATATATAGCACTAAATGCCCACATGAGAAACAAGGAAAGATCTAGAATTGACACCCTATCATCAAAATTGAAAGAGCTAGAGGAGCCAGATGAAGAAAACTCGAAAGCTAGCAGAAGACAAAAAATAACTAAGATCAGAGCAGAACTGAAGGAGATAGAGACACAAGAAACCCTTCAAAAAATCAATAAATCCAGGAGCTGGTTTTTTGAAAAGATCAACAAAATAGACATACTGCTAGCCAGACTAATAAAAAGGAAAAGAGAGAAGAATCAAATAGATGCAATAAAAAATGATAAAGGGGATGTCACCACCGATTCCACAGAAATACAAACTACCATCAAAGATTACTACAAACAATTCTATGTACATAAACCAGTAAATCTGGAAGAAATGGATAATTTCCTGGACACATGCACCCTCCCAAGACTAAATCAGGAAGAATCTGAAACTGTGAATAGACCAATAATAAGGGCTGAATTTGAGGGAGCAATTAATAGCCTACCACCCAAAAAAAAAGCCCAGGTCCAGATGGGTTTACATCCAAATTTTGCCAAACATACAAAGAGGAGCTGGTACCATTCCTTCTGAAACTATTCTAAACAATACAAAAAGAGAGAATTCTCCCTAACTCATTTTATGAGAC
The DNA here is from genome assembly GCA_963573385.1 of Cacajao melanocephalus. Lineage (NCBI taxonomy): Eukaryota > Metazoa > Chordata > Mammalia > Primates > Pitheciidae > Cacajao > Cacajao melanocephalus. The sequence continues at coordinate 5,368 of CAUYLG010001869.1, read as the reverse complement.
CAACATCATCCTGATACCAAAACCCAGCAGAGACTCAACTAAAAAAGAAAATTTCAGGCCAATATCCATGATGAACATAGATACAAAAATCTTCAATAAAATACTGGCAAACTGAGTGCAACAGCACATCAAAAAGCTTATCCAACATGATGAAGTAGGCTTCATCCTGGGAATGCAAGGCTGGTTCAACGTATGCAAGTCTATAAACAGAATCAAAGACAAAATCCACATGATTATCTCAATAGATGCAGAGAAGGCCTTCAACAAAATTCAACAGCCCTTTATGCTAAACACCCTCAATAAACTAGGTATCAGTGGAACATACCTCAAAATAATAAAAGCTATTTACAGCAAACCCACAGCCAATATCACACTGAATGGGCAAAAACTGGAAGCATTCCCTTTGAAATCTGGCACTAGACAAGGATGCCCTCTCTCACCACTTGTATTCGATATAGTGTTGGATGCTCTAGCCAAAGCAATCAGGCAAGAAAAAGGAAATAAATGGTATTCAATTAGGAAAAGAGGTAGTCAAATTGTCTCTATTGGCAGACAACATGATTGTGTATTTAGAAGACCCCATCCTCTCAGCCCAAAGTCTCCTTAAATTCATAAGCAACATCAGCAAAGTCTTAGGATACAAAATCAATATGCAAAAATCACAAACATTTCTCTAGAACAATACCAAAGAGCCAAATCAAGAGCAAACTCCCATTAATAATTGTTACAAAGAGAATAAAATACCTAGGAATACAACTAACAAAGGGTGTAAAAGACCTCTTCAAGGAGAACTACAAACCACTGCTCAAGGAAATAAGAGAGGACACAAACAGATGGAAAAATATTCCATGCTCCTGGTTAGGAAGAATCAATATCATGAAAATGGTCTTACTGCCCAAAGTAATTTATAGATTCAGCATTGTCCCCATCAAGCTACCACTGACCTTCTTTACAGAAATAGAAAAAAACACTTTAAACTTCATATGGAACCAAAAGAGCGCTCACATAGCCAAAACAATTCTAAGCAAAAAGAACAAAGCTGGAGGCATCACACTACCTGACTTCAAACTATACTACAAAACTACAGTAATCAAAACAGCATGGTACAGGTACCAAAACAGAGATATACACCAATGGAACAGAACAGAGGTCTTGGAAGCAACACCGTACATATACAACTCTCTGATCTTTGACAAACCAGACAAAAACAAGCAATGGGGAAAAGATTCCCTGTTTAATAAATGGTGTTGAGAAAACTGGCTAGCCATGTGCAGAAAGCAGAAGCTGGACCTCTTCCTGACACGTTACACTAAAATTAACTCCAGGTGAATTGAAGATTTAAACATAAGACTTAAAACCATAAAATCCCTAGAAGAAAACCTAGGCAAAACCATTCAGGACATAGGCACAAGCAAGGACTTCATGGCTAAAACACCAAAACCATTGGCAACAAAAGCCAAAATAGAAAAATGGGATCTAATTAAACTCCAGAGCTTCTGCACAGCAAAAGAAACAATCATTAGAGTGAACCGGCAACCAACAGAATGGGAAAAAATTTTTGCAAGCTACCCATCTGACAAAGGGCTAATATCCAGAATCTACAAAGAGCTAAAGCAGATTTACAAGAAAAAACAAACAAACAAATCCATTCAAAAGTGGATGAAGGATATGAACAGACACTTGTTAAATGGAGATGTATATGAGGTTAAAAAACATATGAAAAATGCTCATCATGACTGATCATTAGAGAAATGGAAATCAAAACCACGTAGAGATACTATCTCATGCCTGTCAGAATGGTGATCATTAAAAAGTCTGGAGACAACAGATGCTGGAGAGGATGTGGAGAAATAGGAACACTTTACACAGTTGGTGGGAATGTAAATTAGTTTCACCATTGTGGAAGACAGTGTGGCGATTCCTCAAGGATCTAGAAATAGAAATACCATTTGACCCAGCAATCCTATTACTGGGTATATACCCAAAGGATTATAAATCATTCTATCATAAAGACACATGCACACGAATGTTCATTGTGGCACTGTTGACAATAGCAAAGACCTGGAATCAACCAAAATGCCCATCAATGATAGACTGGACAAAGGAAATGTGGCACATATACACCATGGAATACTATGCAGCCATAAAAAGTGATGAGTTCATGTCCTTTGTAGGGACATGGATGAATCTGGAAACCATTATTCTCAGCAAACTGATGCAGGAACAGAAAACCAAACACTGCATGTTCTCACTCATAGGTGGGTGTTTAACATTGAGAACACATGGGCACAGGGAAAGGGTATGTTCAGAGTTGGGGAGCTAGGGGAGGGACAGTGGGGTGCAGTGAGGTTGGGGAGTGATAACACTGGGCGAAATGCCTGATGTAGATGACGGGGGGATGGAGACGGCAAACCACTTGGCACGTGTGTACCTATGCAACAATCCTACAAGATCTGCACATGTACCCCAGAACTTAAAGTACAATTAAAAAAAGAAAGAAATTGTGAGGTGTTTGAATGATTAAAACTAATCCATGTTGACAACCAATTACAGTAATGTTATAGACCTTTTGGGAGACTCCTAAGAATTCATGTGAGTTTTTCCTTCATCATACATTCATGTTTTGGTCAGAAACAAGACTAGAGAACATAAACTTTACAGCTAGAGAACACATTGCTCTCGTGCTTATACCAGGTGAGTGGTATGACCCAGGAGAATAAGAAGTATCGTTTTTAGGCTTACATCAGCAATGCACACTCATAGTTTGCCAGATTCAACTTTTATTCTCAGAATAAATACAGCATTCTTAAATTTGTTTTCTCTGGGAACTGACGTGAGTTATTCATCTTATAATATATTCACTCATTTGGCTGTGAAAGATCTTAGCATTGCTTTAAAACCAACTTCTTAACTATAAGGAAAGTGTCAAACCTGATTAAATGTATGACAGTTTTCTTAATATTGCTACAATTATTTTAGACTTCTTGATTAATTGGCATGATATCAAGAGCAGTTCATTGAAAAACTATAAAAGATGTATTTACATTTCATGAAAGTGTTATTTGGTTTGAAAAATCACATAGGACTTTCACATAAAAACAAAATAGAAAAAAATTTATGTTCATTTCCATATTTATATAGTATACATAATGTATTAGCTTTCATATATTTTATATATATAAAGTATTGTTTTGAAAATTTTCTTTGTTAGTAGTTAATAAATATACATTTTAATCAAATAAATACTGCTTTACTTGATAAGCTTTAAATTGTGTGCATCTAGTTGTAAAATAATGGTTTTTGTAAGAATTTTTACTGTGTGCATTCCAAGATTGAGTCACATCTTTGGTATCCCACTGTTTAGGTATGTATGTGCTGACAGTGGTATATCAAAGATTTGATTCAATCTCATGCCTACACTCACTTTGCTATGATTGCTACGTTAAGCTAAGCACAGCATACAAAAATGCCCATTTTAAAAAAAGATGTGTTTTATCTGTAAGAAAAATATGAATTATAAATCAAGATGTCAAAACTTTATGATAGGGAACTAGAATGAACAAATAACTAAGACAACCATTTAACAAAAACCTGAAAAAAGATGTAACTCCTACTTATTCAGTGTTTGAGCTTTTATAGTTCCAGTTAAGAGTAACTGAATACATTTACTTTAAGCTCTTACCTCTCAGAACTGACTTTTTGAGAAACTTAGTAACAAATGGTTAAAATCACACTGGCTTCATTAGCTCTACCTTTCTTATATAAATGATCTGTTTAATTCAATCATTTCCAGTTAAAGTCGGCCTGCCGCTGGTTCACATAAAGAAGAGCTTTGTATAAAAAATGATAATTACATCTCACATTGTTCAGTCATCATGACTGCCCTTTTCCTTTTCAGTCAACAGCTTTTCTTCTAGAAATGTTTCCTAATATGATTTCTTTCCCGAGTCTTTCAAAAATATTTAGCAATGTAACTTATTTTGGAAAATGTGATACTCTTTTCTCTTCTTTTTGGTTCTGGCTTCCCTGTTCAGTTCTCCCATTGTCCATCTGCTTTGTCTCCTGTATTTATGATGTGTGCTAATGCTTGTGCAGGTTGCTTCATAGGCATGTAGAACCCACTCTGACCAAAACTTGGCATCTCCACACTCCTTTACATTCATTTTCTCAAAAACACGGGTTATCTACATTAACACCACTGATCACTGGATGATTGCGTGGAAGGCTGCACTGTAATTAAGAACAGCAAGTTGAACTTCACATGAATGAAGTGAATCCAAAATGGGTAGCTGCGGTTGGTGACCAAAAGGTTTTACAAGCACTGCTTAGTCAACACATAATTTTTTTTTCCTAGCAGCATGAGAAGCTCCGTCCCATGAGAAAGGAAAATTAACAGCTTTAGAGATTAAAGATTGAAGACTTGCAAGTTAGCTATGGAAGGGAAACCAGGATCGTAAGATGTGAGCGTGTGCTGAAGCTACTGCACCACAGTGTAGGAAGACTGGCTGGCATCCACCAAGACTCATTTCTTGCTGGTCACAGAATTGGATGGCATTTTCTAGCCTCCCTTTCAGTTAGGTGTGCACATGTGATTGAGTAGTAAGTACCAATTCTTCAAAAGAAAAAAGGGGGAAGATAGAAGACAAAAGTCTTCAAATCAGTGAGAATTTTTTCTTTATGCAAATAACAATTCCAGGGACAACACGTATCCCATCAGAAAACATGAAGGCATAAAGAAAACACACACAAAAAAATTTTTTTTATGAGAGAAGAAAAGAAGAAAGAAAAAAGGTGGAGAGAGAACAGAATTCTTGCTCTATTGCCCAGGCTGGAATACAATCTAGGAATAGGTATTAAAAACCTCTTTTATGCCGATAACTGTACTTAACAACAGAGACAGGAAGGAATAAGAGAAGAAAATAGCAAACAAACAGCCAACCAATATTTCATTTAAGTCTGTGAAACACTATGCAAATGCTGAAGAGTGATTTACTTCCAAGTGTATAGTCACTTTCAGAATAGGGATAATATGATACTGAGAAAAATGTATGTTCTGGAGACCTGGGGTGAAGAATTCTATAAATATTCACCGTTTACTTATTCCAGGTCTAAATTCTCTATTAATTTTCTATCTCATTGATCCATTGAATATTAACAATGTGGTGTCAAGGTCTCCCACCATTATTGTGCGGGAGTCCAAGTCTCTTTATAAGTCATTTAAAACTTGTCTTATGTATCTGGGTGCTCCTATGTTGGGTGCATATATATTTATGATCATTAACTCCTGTTGTTGCATTGATTCTTTTACCATTATGTAATATCCTTCTTTGTTTCTTTTAGTCTTTGTTACTGTTAAAGTCTATTTTGT
>CAUYLG010001867.1:0-16506 GCA_963573385.1 Cacajao melanocephalus | reverse complement strand
ACCTATATTTCCCCTTCTTTCCTTCCTTCCTTCCTTCCTTCCTTCCTTCCTTCCTTTCCTCCTTCCTTCCTTCCTTCCTTCCTTCCTTCTTTCCTTCCTTCCTTCCTTCCTTCCTTCCTTCCTTCCTTCCTTCCTTCCTTCCTTCCTTTCTTTCCTTTCTTTCTTTTTTTCTTTTTTTTTTCTTGAGATGGAGTCTCACTCTGTAGCCCAGGCTAGAGTGCAGAGGTATGATCTCAGCTCACTGCAACCTCCACCTCCCAGGTTCAAGTGATTCTCATGCCTCAGCCTCTCAAGTAGCTGGGATTACAAGTGCGCACAACCACACCTAGCTAATTTTTGTATTTTTAGTAGAGGCAAGATTTCACCATGTTGGCCAGGGTGGTCTCTAACTCCTGACCTCAACTGATCCACCTGTCTCAGACTCCCAAAGTGCTAAGATTACAGGTGTGAACCACCATGTCCGGCCTGTTTCAGCCTTCTGAAGATTTGTTTCATTTGAAAAGGTTTCTCAAATAAATTTCCATCCAGAATGAAACATGCGTTCAACATTTTTCAGTATTAGTCTTCCATTAATAACAGCTCTCTTTTCCTCTTATGTGAAAATAAATTTCTTTTCATCCTTTAGGAAAGGATCACTTAAAAATTATATTTCCCTGCCTTACATTCACTGTACTATAGAGGATATAACAGAGCAATTTTTAGACAATTCTGTTCTTTCTTCTTAGAAAGTATACTGTGAAGCCAACATTTTTATGCTAGTCAGGTAGGCTTTGTGGTTAACATCTTGGATTGTCACCACTAGCTGGCTGAGTGTCACATGTTGATGGCAGAATTCCAGTGTGACATCTGACAGTTTGAGGGGAAAAAAAAAAAAAACACTGAAAATTATTTACACAGACAAACAAGATGCACCAGTACACTCTCTGAACATTTTGTTTTAGTTTATTTTTCATCACAGTGTTGGTCTCATTACATGGTATTATGCTAACCACTAAATATATGTGAAGATAAATTCTTACGTTTATCTTAAAATGAATGGTTTTGCATTTCTCTCTAATTTATTCTCTCTCTTGACTCTCCGAATAAGGAGGTATAGGTAGTGTTTTATCCACTTGATGGATGAGCAAACTTACACTTTAGGACTACTCAAAACAGTTTTCATCCCTAAACTGATGTTTAAGAGTCCAAATGGAGATAGTGCAGTAATTGAGAGTAACTTTTTTAAAACTTTAGAGCAATTTGTCAGAGTAATCGCATATCTACTTAATATTATAATAAAATGTGGTTTGTATTTCGTATGCCCTTTTTATTTGTTTCATTTCTCTGGTCATTTTTTCACTGTATTTTACAAAAGTTTTAGTTTGTGATGAATGGAGAAAGCTGGTAAACTCACAAGGGATAGTTTAAGAAGCAGTGTTCTCAAAAGTTTTCAATGTAACCAAGGTCATTTGGTATATTTCACTTAGGTACTCCAGACCAATATACAGATTTACAAGGTAAATACAAAAAAGCAATTCTTAAACTGACACCAGGAAGCTGAGATTTACTCAGTCTTATCTGAAGCATGGATATATGTATTTGAAAAAACACAACAAAAATTCTCCTGATAACAAACCAACGTAAGATAGCTGGATCCTACAAATTGAGGCCTTAGGTTGCAGGATACCTAGTCCTATTCTCTTTAAAGTTCCCTAAAAGAGTTTATGATGATGACCAGGCAATTTCTCCTCCCTCAGAAGTGAGCTTCTAAGAGGGTCCACAATGGAGAAATGGTGCTTGGCAGGTGGAGGCTCCATCAGTAATGCTGGTGGTCTCCATGGTAACAGTTACCATGGTGGTGGAACACCTCCAACAATGGCTGACATAGTGTAAGAAAGGGAATGCAGAATATTGTATTGCTGTGATGGCTACACTGCAAGTGTTTCTGTGCCTCTCTAGGGAGGAATCATGGAGCTGCTCCCATCATATTCCCCTTAATTTTGGCACATGGCGTCACAACTTATTTTTGGTTTGGTTTCATAGTAAGCCCAGATGAAAGCAACAAAAGTCTAGTTTGAACAGTTACGTGCAATAATCAATTCTTCATCATTCAGCTGAGCTCAAGTTCCAAGAAAATAATTTGAAAGTTGGATCCCTCAGAAGCACTATTAATTTAAAAAAGAATTTTTACAGGAAAAGAAAATGAATTTGTAACACTCCAAAAAGTATTTTCATTAAGAATGTTCACTATAACGCATGTCCAAATGGCTGTCTGTGTGGCTGCATACTTCTTGAAAGGTTTATGACTGTATTTGCCTCTGAATAGCACTTGTGTCGCCCTGAATGAAATAAATGGGGTAAAGTTATTACATATCAAGAATTATTTGTTATTATAAATTCAAATTAAAGTGCAATAAGATTTTGCTTGTTTTTTTATATTTAATAAGGAAAATATAACTGCTTATGAATACTTGAAGAAATGGGGTAAAATTATTGAATATCAAAAATTATTTTATTATAACTTCAAATTAAATTACAACAATAGTTTTCTTGTTTTTTATATTTAATAAGGAAAATATAACTGATATTAATATCTGAAGGTGAGGTCTAAGAATGTAAAGATTTCTCTCTGATTATTAAAATATTTGCAATGTAACAACACAGGCTCCTGCTGAACTCTCCATAACAGCATCAGAGGTGCCTCAAAAGATCTAAGAATGTTGAGGAATCCAAATAATAAGCATAAAAACTGACAAACTGCTAATGACTTAAGGTGCAGCTATCCTAAAGAGAGGCTGATTAGCAGTCTTACGATGGGCACGAGGAGAAATTTCTTAATGTGCCCATTTTATTTTTTTCTACATTGCCCTGCATAGACGATTATTATCCTACTTCTAGTTCAAGTCAGATAAAAACAAAACTGAACAATCCACCCACATCACGCCGTGAACATAATAATGCAAGGTCCTGCCAGAACCCTGCTTGGACTGGGGGCAGTGAACAACAGTTATTATGTCCAATCAAATGGATCAGCCCAATCTCTTGACCAATCATCTCATCATGTATATACTGATAGCTGATTTAAACAAAGGTAATACAATATAAAAAGTATCTCTTGGGAATCAGTAGTAACAGAAAATTCCCCAAGAATACCCTGTAGGGATGAAATCAAACAGGGAAAGATTGTAGCAATTGAAAATCTTTGTCTTAAGATGCCACCCCAACCAACATGTGGAATTCAAATTAAAGACAAAAGTTAAAGTGTGGGCTTTTAAACCTCCCCCAAATTATGCCACTCGTACATTAGATCAAATTCCTTCTTCACTAACTGAAGACATGTCACCAACAATTATGATTTTTTCTTGCACCAGCAATTTTTTGCTCCCAACAGAAAAATTACCATAAATATCCAAAATACGTTTTTCACTACTTAAGAAAACCTTAACAGCCTATTTCTCACCAAGTCCATTTGAATTTCAGAGCCGAATCTCTTTCCCATTAGAGCAAAATTCCTAGAAATGGTTGTCATTTTTGTGAATGACACTATCTCTCCTGGGTCCAGATTTCACCCTTACCACTTCTCTGTAATTGTTCTAATGAATTTCACCAATTCAGCAATACTCCCTTTTGTTACCATGGTTATACCTTGATAAACCCATTATAAGTTGAAGCTACCCAAGTTGAAATGCATTTAATATACATAACTCAGTGAACATCATAGCTTAGTCTAGCCTACATCAAACATCCTTACAATATATACATTAGCACACAGTTGGACAAAATCATTGAACACAAAGCCTACTTCATAATAAATTAACAAAGTATCATGTAGTTTACTGAATACTATAGTGAAAGTGAAAAACAAAATGATCGTATGGGTACTTGAAGTACAGTATTTATTGAATGCATATTGTTTTCTTGCCATCGTAAGGTTGAAAATTTGTAAGTAGAACAATGGTAATCTGAGGACCATCTGTTTATAAAAATCTCTGGGGTGTAGCTAAAGCATACTTATAACTTTGAGATGTTTAAATTAGAAAATAAGAAAAAAGGCTAAAATTGGTAATATAAGCCTCCACCATAAAAACTTAGAAAAGCAAGAGCAATTTATTCTCAAACTGAGTAAAACAAAGAAAGTGTTAAAAACAAGATGTCAGGCATGGTGTCTAACACCTGTAATCCCAGCACTTTGGGAGGCTGAGGTGGGCAGATGACCTAAGATCATGAGTTCAAGACCAGCCTTGCCAACATGGTGAAACCTTGTCTCTAAAAATACAAAAAAAAAAAAAAATTAGCTGGGCATGGTGGCAGGCACCTGTAATCCCAGCTACTTTGGAGGCTGAGGCAGGAGAATAGCTTGAACTCAGGAGGTGGAGGTTGCAGTGAGCCAAGATCATGCCACTGCACTCCAGTCTAGGCAATGAGAGCAAAACTCTTGTCTCAAAAAAAAAAAAAAAAAAAAATCAAGAGCAGAAATTAATTAAATAGAAAGTGGACAGTCAATAGAAAAAATCAACAAAACTAAACTGGTTTCATTAAAAAGAGTAATAAAAATTTTGGACCTTTAGCCTGACTAATCAAAATAAAAAGGGAGAAAAGACAAATTACCAAAACTAAGAAAATAATCAAAGACATTTGTAAAGATCCAATAGCCATCAAAAGAATAATAGAAAGATAATATTTCTGCCTACACATTCTACACATTTAACAAACCCAATAAAATAGACAAAAATTTGAAACCATGTTATCAAAACTAATAGGAGAAATACTAGAAAATTCTGAATAGTCATAATTGAACATCTGAGACACAATAAAAAATACAATCATCATATCTTCTATCATTTGTACTCTTAAATCTCAAAGAAAAATCATTACCTAAATGGTTGACTAACACAATGTGATACCTACTTGCTTAGAATATTCCATTTGAGGGAAGAAATCATTGGAACTAATAAGAGTCTTCATAGAGTTTGTCAGATATAAGATCATCTCCAAAAAATAAAATAGTCTTGGCACATCAAAATAATGACTAAAAAATGTCGAAATAATTTTAGATAGCAACTAATTAACTTAATAAAAATATGTGAGACCTTTTGTCTAAAGTTTCTAAACTGTTAATTGTCAATTTTCAGTGATCTAGATAAATAAGGAGATATGTCATGCTTATAAATAGAAAGACTTAACTTTTAAAAATATTTAGATTTTTCCCACTAAACCAAAATTTAATATATCTCAGATCTTAGTTTTAAATATTTATTTTCATATTTTATGAAAATGAATACCTTATGCAAAAGAATAAATATCAACAAATACCAAAGAAAAATTTAAGAAGAAAAACAAAAAGGAAGTAAATGACCTATACATTACGCATTTTGTCGCACAAGAGTTTAGCAATGATTATATACATAAGAAAAGGCAAGTAAGCTAATTGATAGAAATATTGAATACAGAAATACTTGAACCATTTTATTATTTTACTTTACCTTTAATTATCTGATATTTTTTAAAGTTTACCTCACTAGAGTGTTTGTGCTATTAAAACAGATATTTTAACCCTTGTTGTATGCTGAACACATATAACAGTGCTTAATAAGTACTTAATGAAAAGCATTTAATGAATGATAGAAAAGGTAATTAAATGTATGTGACAGAGATTAAACCATAAATCTATAGAAGACTTTGGAGAAGCTACTACTATCTGAAGAAAACATAAGGTTTATTTATACAATAAAATTATAGATGGATTTATGACTTAAAGAAGAAAATAGAATGAAATAATATCTTTATTATCTTGGGATAAGAATGGACTTCTTAGAAAAGAATCCAATAAAGTAAATACTTCAAATATCAAATCATCTAAATAACTGGACAGCAATTTTCAGAAAATAAGATGCTAGTGATTCCTCTTAAACATATACACTGGAAAATTTATGTGTCTTCATTTATATTTATATTTTCCTTTGGTATCCATTTATTTTAGTTAATTGAAAATTTACTGGAAATTCAATATACACAGCTTTTCAAAACAGAATAGCTAATATGTTTTTAATAAGACTACAGTAGTGATTGTTTCATTATCTCCCAATATTTGTTTTCCATTCTAATTTATTGTAGTAAACACTCTAAATTTTTTTTCAGCCGTCTCTCCCCAGTAAAAGAGTAAGAGATAAAATAGAAAGAGAAGGCAGAAGAGGAAGAAAAACAGAGGAAATTACGACCTTTTCAGATCTTTCTTCTAGCTATGACCAAAAAGAGCTGTTCCAGCCAATGGAAAGTGAAAGAATGTGACATAAGCAACTTCTGGGTCAGGGCCATAAACAGAGGGTGAAAGTTCTCCTGTGACCTCTTTTCTCTTCTATGCTGGTTAGACTGCAGGATTATTAGACTAGCAACTCTTCAGATCATGCATAACAGGAAGACATTCCACAAAGGGAGAAACCCATAGGATGGAAGAAACATACCTACTACTTGGGATGGAACTCTTAAGTGAGAGAGAGATTCTCCATCTTGTTTATGAATAACTGAACAACATGTAACCAACTATAAAACCTTAGTTTATACAGAGATTGCATTCACTGGATAGTGTTCACTGTAACAAATGCTTGACTTTCAGAAGTACGGGTGCAGTTTGTTTTGGTTATATTTTTTACTTAATTAGATGTTGGTAATATTTTCTGCAGAAGCTCTCCACTGAATATTATAGCAATGAGTATACTACAGTTTTTATTTTAAGCTTTTATGAGGAGACTTAGGATAGTAAAGATACTTATTTATTCATTTAATTGTAGTAAGGCACAATCACCCAAATTTCTCTGGTTGCAAGAGAAGCCAGCATGACAGCTAAAAGAAGTGAAACATAATAACCCCAGCTTCTTTTATGTCTTCTTGGAGAAAATGAAATCAATAGGTAGACAAAAAGCATGCATATGTCTTTTCAAAGAAAATAGGATAGAATGGGATTCTAACTGTAATTTAGAAACTCTGATTATCATGTCTCATTTCTATTATGCAATATTCTAATGAATAGCAAATTCAGGATAACATTATCCTGTTACTACAAATTAAAGAAATTTTCTTTGATAGAATGTATATTAGGAAATAAGGTAATGCTCAAATTCTGGAAAAGCATTTTGCAGACACAGAAGTTTGAAAGGCTACTGTGGAATTAATAGCTACATGTTTTCTTTAGATTGTCATGTGATTGAGATCTTAGTTTGAACTCTTTCTTTCCTAGAAGAAAAAAATACACTGTAACAAAGGTTTGGATTTTTAATACAGGTTTATTTAATAGACAAAGAATGCATAGGAGTGTGAATAGCAGTATGCCAATTACACACAGTATCTTTTGTGAAGTTTGAAACTTAAAGTTGACTATATTTGAAAGTTTCTGTGTTAGTTGACCATATATTTGAAGGTTTTCATCATAGATTTGACATCTCAGGTTATATTTTTATTTCCATCACAGGTGAAGATAATGAGGGCTGTAATTTAGAGTCACTAGTTTTAACATATTATCATTAAGAGATAGTTATTATATAACAGATTTTTAAAAAAAGCAGATACCAAGTTCATAAATCCAAACACAAAAATTTTGAAACACATGCACACACACTCACAGACATACATATAAAATAAAAAAGAAAAAATATTCACCAAACTTAACCATCATTGTTGCTTCCTCTCTTGGCCTATTTTTTGCTGCTATAACAGAATACCACAGACTAGGTAATTTGTAATGAGAAGAAATTTATTTTCTCACAGTTCTGGAGACTGGAATGACCAAGATAAAAAGGCAATCATCTTGCAAGATTTCCTGCAGCATCATCCCATGGCAAAAGGCAGAAGGGCAAGAGAGGGTGAAAGAGAAAGGGAAATAATCCAAACTCATTATTATATAAGAACCCACCTTATTACAACAAACTCACTCCCACAATAATGGTGTTTATCCATTAATGAGGGCAGAGCCTTCATGGTCTAATCATCTCTTTAAAGGTCCCGTCTCTTAACACTTATACATTAGGAATCAAGTTTTCAACCCATGAACTTTGTGGGACATATTCAAACCATAGCACTCCCTATTCTAAATGATTTGGGCTTAACTCTGTACAAATTAATCATATATAATAAAATATTATCTAAGGAATCAATGTTTTCAATAAAGTTTAAGTTGCATTTCAAGACATTAGACTTCTCAGTTTCTCTCTCATTTATTCAATAATGATTTGAATAATTTTTATCACACAGAGAGGCATGGACCTGAGAGGCTATTCATACTGAACATTTATTTATTATTACAATCTTTAAAGTTTGGTATGAATCAAAAAGAATAATTTCTAAAAAATTAATATGAAGTGAGACATATAAGATAAAAAGTTTGAGAATAAGATCTCTTAGGTGAGGGCAAGATAAAAATGTTCTTATCTCTCATCTTGAAATATTGGGAAAGAAGATTTAGATCTGAAACTATTACTTACTGAGATATAGCCAATATGGACCACTATTATTCCTGTGAAGAACTAAAATGATTGAATCTTGATTCTTGTTTTATATGAGGAATGAAGGGGATCAGATAGGGAGCTTACTAATATAAACAGCATATTATTCACAGTATAAATAATATATTATTAACAGTAGAAACAGTATGTTATATTATACTGCATGTTTTTGTTTCCCAAAAATTCATATGTTGAGATCCTAATCCTCGAGGATGATATTAGTAGGTGCAGTTTGAGGGATGTAATTAGGTTTGAGAGATGTAATTAGATTATGTCATGAAGGTGCAGCCCCCATGATATCAATAGAATTAATATTCTTAGAAAAGCTAGGGTTTCCTCTCTTGGCCATCTGAAGAGACAGCAAGAAGCTGACTACAATTCGGGAAGGGGGTCCTCATCAGTAAGCTAATTGGCTGGCACCATAATCTTGAACTTATAACCTTGATGATTGTGAGAAATAAATGTTAGTTGTCTATGCCAGACAGTCTATGGTAATTTGTTATAGCAGACTGAGCTAAGACAGATATTATATTATTAATTTCCTGTCTTTTACTCCTATAACTTAAGCTCTATCAGGGCAAGGATTTTTGTCTATTTGGTTCCCTGCTTTAGTCTCAGTGGTTCATACAAAACCTCGTATGTAGTAAGCCCTCAATAAATACTAATTGATTTGAAATAATACTCCTTTCACTGAGTTGCTAGGTATCTTTGGTTAATCTTTTAGCTTCAGTTATTTTCATCTGTAAAATTTAGATACTATCACTCTCTTATCAGCCTCATAATATTTTTTGAGGATTAAATAAGATTCGTAATGCCAGAATATTCTGAAAAATCATAAAGTCTGATATAAATATAAGGAATAAGGAATTACCCTTCCTTACTTCATTTTAATAAATAAATCTGCTATGCAAAATGCATGTTTTCTGGATTTATTTGCATTTAGCATAAGCTAAAATTACTTAGTAATTCATGCATTTAATGTAGAAATGTTAAACTTTTTACCTAAATTGATACCTTTGAGTTTCAGTGTGAACTGATTGATGATCAGTTCATCAATCAATCATTATAATTGATTTATGAATTAAGGATTTTATATTCTTGATAATATTCTATATCAACCAACATGAATTTTTGAGCCATTGGACTCAAAATATTGATTATTGTTTACCGATCATCCAGCTATCACTTAGAAAAGTTCCTGAGGAAATTTATGTGCAATAAACAAGGCAAGGAAAAAGATCATAATTTGCTTCTAGTGTCTTTTCTCCAAATGCTTGCATAGTACTTATTACATTTAGCTTCATCAGTGAGTATGCAGAAAAGAGTCAGAATAAAGACTAAAAGTAAGTGAGATTGCTCCTTTCCCAGAAAGTTCTAGATTTTGGTTTTCACCACCCTGATAAGACAAAATGTAAGGCCCATGTTCCTGGATGTGTTAAATCCATGGCAGCATTGATCATCCCTGCAGCTGAGTTGGGAAGTGGAAGGTAAAGTGGGGCTGACAGCATAATCCCCTTCATCGTGATATTAATTTTTATGCTCAATTAACATTTCTGTTTTGTGATAACTAGACAATAACATATATCTGTGGAAATAATATGGGTTATAATTATCTGTACATAAGATAAGATGCTAACAAATGTGCATCTATGAAACAAATGCCCTAGCATTATAATGATCCTATCAAAATTGGCAATTCATTGATATTAAAAATATATTTTTGAGTAAGAAAACTAAGAGTTCCAAGCTTAAAAGTAGTGAAAGATCAAGAAGAGTTTACAGGATGAAAGGTATAAACCTCATATCTTCTTTTAGATATAAAGGTTTCTATTTGAATGAGAGATTTTCTGAAACAAGATGACATAAAAAGGGAAATAAATACATAGGACAAAAGAACTATAAAGGAGATCATCTTGCCTTTAATATTTCCCGTGGTAATGTGTTCAGGCCAATAGATTTTCTATGTGTTTTGCATTATGATTTCCTTAATGAATACTACATTGCATGGCTAATGAAATGGCAAAAGACTTAGCTGAAAAAAAATCAAAATGTTAGAAGATGACTAAATAAATTTTTATTTATAACCAGTCTGAGCAATTTTCCTGCTCTTAAGCTATCAGCAATTTAGATAATTATCTGAAATATTCTTTATTAATTCTGCACTAATAGGTAGAGAGTGAATACATTTTTCCTTATTGATCATTTATAGTAAGAAAAAGGTTCTGAATAAATCATGACTGAGCAGTTTGTCTCTGATAGTCTCAGATCACCTATAACTTAAATCTTTTTTGACCTATTTCAAGTATATTATCTCAAATATACAATGGAAATTAAAATAGTATTTATCAAATGTTTTGATATGGTGAAATCATGCTGCTTTTATAAGCAAAGATTAACACCTATTGATCATGGCCTATACATTAAGAAGGAATTTCTTCAGTAAACCAGGGTTCTATCAACAGTTACCTCATCATAACAGTAAACAAATGAAGGCATGACCATTTTTCAGAATGCAAAACAACAATATCTAGACTTGATAAGAGTGAAACTGCTGCAATTGGATTTTAGCAGTCACCTATCTCCATAGTCTCATTCCACAAACAAGGAAAGTGAGATAGTGAGGTCAGAGAGCTCATCAATTACATAAATCAGAATCCATGTTCTCAAATGACACCTAAATTTTGCTATATCCTTTGACCAAAACGTTTTTTGTTCTCCTGCTGCCCTACTTCTTCTTGTTCTTATTCTGCTTGGGGAATTCCTTTTCATCACTGAATATGGAAATAAAATGTCACTTTTTTGAGGTGCAAAAGGCATTTCCTATACCAAGTCTGTATCTTCTCATTGTTACCATTGCACATATGGGCACTAACATGCCAGTAATTTTAATGTAAAACATTTAAGTCTATTCCAACTATTTGTTTAAATTTGTCTCTGTGAGGCTAGGAACAATATCTTATTTACTGAAGCCCTGGGCCTAACAGAGCTTCTGTGACACAGACGACATACAAAGAATCTTCATTGGCTGACTAAGAGAAAAGCATATGCCACCAAGTGTGATGGGTTGAATACAAAATTTCATACTTCACTGGACAAGGAAAGCTTTTAGTTGAATGACATAAAAAGTAGTATAGACATTATGAGGCAGTACTTTGATTCAATAACATTCTTGTTCTTTTACAGGCCTGTGTAATATACAAAACCTTTTTTTTTCAAGGTTTCAAAGAAAGGCAGCTTTCTTTTCAGCCAGACAGGAATATGCAGAACCCAAGAAGAAGGAAAGCCAAATCTCATTAACATTTTCTGGACAATGTGCAGTAGGAATAGAGAGGAAAATAAATGCTGCAATATTAAAATAATTGGCAAAGATTGATATGAGAAATTTGATATTAAAAATTTTATGTTGTTAGAATATTATCCCTGCTATAATAGAATCATCAGCTTGGTGAAAATTATCATGTACAAAGAAATGTATTAGGGAATAATATAGCATCGGGGGGAAGAAAGAAACCTGAGAAATAGACTACAATCAGAACAATTTCTACCAGGCATATTTGCCAGAACTCTTCGCTCGTATATTTCTATTGTCCTATGACCTTAGAATATTACATTGGCAGGCTCACATGTATAGTTACTTTACAAAGGACCACACACAAAATCCCTTCAGTTGGGCTGAACTCCCCTCTACTCATCTAAACTTATACTATCACCCCTACCCTGATACACAGTTAGGTTGATGTTTTAACAAATGAGCAACATTTATTGAATTCTCATTATTGTTGGCCAGGATCTCGTATTTCTCCATTTCTTCTGAACAGTGACATTGCCAGATTTTACTTTGGACTGTCTTTTAAAGGATGTTTATATAGCAAACAAGATTGCTGTTAGGGACAGTGTCTCACTCAGAAGGATAGAATTTATTTGTTTGCTGTCTAGAAAAATAATGAAATGTCTCCCTCCAAGACAAAGGTTGAGCAGGTTTGACTGAAGCCCTTTAAATGCTGTAATTTCCTAAAATAGGAGTTTCTCAGCTGTGACACAGACCTATTGCATGTACACAGTTCACCTAGGCTGCTCCACACTGTCTCAAGGATATCTGTTGAGGGGGGAACTAAGGCACACTAGAAGCAGATGCTGCCTGTTATGGTGTGTATAATCAAGTTGTCTCTGTGCCAGAAATATCATGTTTTCTTCCAGCATCTATGACATGGAGGACAGACTAACTTGTTAGCATTCAAGGAGAGTAAAATCTCTAATCCTTCAAAGTTTCTAACAATTACATACCCAACATGATTCCAGGTTCTTTAAATGTAATAATTACTGACCACTATGCCCTTGCCCTAATGAATTTTGCATTTTATAGAGAAAGAGAAACTAAAACCCATTTAAATAAAAAAGACCATGATAGCCATGTTTCCATACAAGTGCTGTAATGAAAGTCAACAGGGAGCTGGAAGAGGAATAATTGCAGGTATAAAGAGTGGGATAGTGAGGAAAAATATATCTGAATAAGTGTTATTTAAACTGGCCATGAATTATGAGTCTTCTACAAAAAATATAAGAAAGGAGTGCTAGATATAATATATCAAAGCCAAGGGTTCTGGGATGAAAAGAAGCTTGAATGTCAGAAGATCAGTATGGCTAGAGTGAAGAGGGCACAAGAGTAAAAGGTATGGAAATTATGTAGGAGACGATGATAAGGATCAAATCATACAATTGGGTCTTGAAGAATTCAGTAAAAAAAAAAAAAAATCAGTATTCTGCTGGGTGCAGTGGCTCACACCTGTAATCCCAGCACTTTGGGAGGCCAAGGCAGGTGGATCACCGGAGGTCGGAAGTTCGAGACCAGCCTGAACAACATGAAGAAACTCCATCTCTACTAAAAATACAAAATTAGCTGGGTGTGCTGTAATCCCAGCTACTTGGGAGGCTGAGGCAGGAGAAATGCTTAAACCCAAGAGGCAGAGATTGCAGTGAGCCAAGATCACGCCATTGCACTTGCACTCCAGCCTAGGCAACAAGAGCAAAACTCCATCCAAAAAAAAAAAATCTGAGTATTCTAATCAAGTTGGATTTTTTTTTGAGAAAAAAAATCTCCCTGGGTTAGCCATGCTGGAGTGCAGTGGCACGATCTTTGATCACTGCAACCTCCACCTCCCAGGTTCAAGCGATTGTCCTGCCTCAGCCTCCTGAATAGCTGGGATTACACGCATGCACCACTACCATACCAGGCTAATTTTTGTATTTTTGTATTTTAGTAGAGATGGGGTTTTACCATGTTGGCCAGGCAGGTCTCAAACTCCTGGTCTCTGATCTGCCCACTTGGGACTCCCAAAGTGCTAGGATTACAAGCACGAGCCACTACACCCGACCTGGATTTTTCTTTTTAAGAGATGATAAGTCATGGGAAGTAATGATACTTGATTTCTGTTTTAAAAAGACGACTTGAGTTCTAGAAAGTAAATCGATTTTAAGAGACTAAGTAAAAGCAAAGAAATGGGAAGAAACAGAATTTAGGAGGCTATTACCAAGCTCTGGAAAACAGATGGATGTATATTGAAGTGGGGTAAGGGCAATGATAATGCAGAAAATTTAGAAAGAATCCAAATGTATTTAGAAGTAGCATTAATGGGATTGGGGTTCAGTGTGGGTGACAAGTGAAAGAAAACAAAAATCTATGCCTTGTTTGAAGGCAAAATCAACTGCATTTATTTATTCTTTTCCTTCCTTCCTTTCTTCCTTCTCTCCTTCCTTCCTTCCTTCCTTCCTTCCTTCCTTCCTTCCTTCCTTCCTCCCTTCCTTCCTTCCATTAGCAATTTTTCAAGGACCATATAAATGTCAGGTGCTATCTTAGATCTTGAAGATACAGCAGTAAACAAAATAAAATCCCTCAAATACTTTTGCTTTTCAATGGGAGGCAGAAAAAAATAAATAAAAATAGAAAAGTATTCAATGTGAGGAAGTGGTAAGAACTATGGGAGAAATATGAGGTAAGGTCACAATAAAGATGAAAAGGGTGCTATTTAGATTGTGTGGTGAGAAATGTCACTGAGGAGGGGACGCTGGAGAAGAGACCAACATGATAATGATGAGTGAACCAGGCAGATATTGGCATGATACTTAGGGATAGTAAAGTTTCAGGCAAGAGGGCAAATACGAAAGTCTTGGGGTGGGTGTCCAAAGATTATGGTTTCATTTAAATTAGTGTCTCTGGCTTTCATTCCTGAAAAAGAAGTTTTTCTTTTTCTTCTCTGAGAACTGTAAATAGATTAAATAAATAACCATCATGCCTGTCTTGTTAACAAGAGGTATTCCTCTTTGCAGGGTGCCTAGCAGAGATTTGGCTTTCAATATTCAGTTGCTCCCAGATTAACACTTCTTTCTCCAGCAAAATCAGTGCTGTCTTTAAAAAATAAAATTTGAAAAAAGTCCCTTTGTATATTTTTTATTTAAACTTAGTGTCACTAATAAATAATTTATTTTTCATGGCCTCTGTCTACCGTCCTATGAACTGCTGTCTCCCTTGACCTCTCAAGAGATTTAACATGATCTTGTTCAGCAGAATTTTTGCCATCTGCATATAAAGTTCCCTTAACTTAGCCCGTCATTTTAAAATCTCACTTGTCTCCAGCACGTCTCCAGATACCACCCTGTGCTGTACGACACCCCTCACAATAAAGCTATTCAGACTCAGGTCTGGTTGCTTCCTCCTCGTGGCCTGTCTGTTCTTTGTAACGATTGTTGACTTGGGCCCTTTCTGTATTTTCCTAGTCAAGATTGAAAGGGGCATGTTCATGTCATTATTCTTTTAAGATAGTCAGTTTTGACTTTGTTTACGATCTGTTTTATCTCTGCTTAATTAATTTCTGCTCTTTTAATAAAAAGGGCTAACCACAAATTACTGAGCAAAATCCTGACACCCTGTATCCTTTCTATATTTGCTTATTCAATCCTCACCACAGCTCTGTGAGGCAGGTACTATTACTATCACCCATACATTATAAATGAGGAAGGGGAGAGCTTAAGTTACTTACTCAAGGTCAGAACACTAGGAAAGGGGATAACAGATTCACATGTAGACAACCTGGCTTCAAAGACAGTGCCTCTTCATTAAGGTCTACTTTCAGTTTTCTTTGGGTTTATTCTATAGTTTTTGTCTTTTAACCTTTAAAATTGGATGCCTAGCTCATTAAACTTAGCCTTTCTCTCTCTTTTTTTTCTAATATAAAATTGAAGCTTATATATTTCCACCCAAGTTTCATTTTATTTATATTACACAAGTTTGGATACATAATAATTTTAAAAATAAGTTTTATTTTCTAATACCTATTTTGATTTTTGTCAACTTGTCAATTACTTAGAACAGTGCTTTTACATGTCTAAATTCACAGAAATTTCTTGCTTAGCTTGTTTGTGGCTAGCTTTCTAACATAACAGAATCATTGTTGGACGGTGCTAACTGTATGATACTTTTTAAAATTGGTTAAGCCTTCTTTTAGAGCATAGGATGAAGTCAGTTTTTATAAAGGTTCACATATGATTGAAAAGAAAATTACTGGATCTCTACTATTTGGATTAATATCTTTCATATTTCCATCATTCATTGTGTTGGTCAAATCTGTAGCATTCTTACTGTTATTTGACCAGTTTGATCCACACATTGCCAAGATAGTTAAGTAATATATCCAAATGTGAGTGTATATTTTCTTTCAATGTTTCTAGAAACTTTTATACTATATACTTTTTCATTAAAAATAGAGAAACTGAATAGAATACTATATGCAGGGAAAGAATCCAAAAATAACATTTCATGAAATACATAGAATAGTTTAACACTAGCACACCCTTATAAAGGGTATTCTTTTTTTTTTTTTTTTTTTTTTTAAAGAATGGAAAAGAGAGGAAAGAAAGTGAGAGTGAAAAAAAGAAAAAAAAAGAATGTACGAGAGAAAGAAAGAGGAAGAAAAAGAGGGAGAGAGAACAGAATTCTTGTTCTACTGCCCAGGCTAGAATGCAGTCTAAAAATGGGTAT
>CAUYLG010001865.1:0-47919 GCA_963573385.1 Cacajao melanocephalus | reverse complement strand
CCCCCCCCCCCCCCCCCCCCCCCCCCCCCCCCCCCCCCCCCCCCCCCCCCCCCCCCCCCCCCCCCCCCCCCCCCCCCCCCCCTCTCCTGGCTGTGCTGATGACCTGCTAGGGAAAGGAACAGTTCTGTTTTCTTCCCTAATGTGGAGGTGGTAATTCCTGCCTGAATCAGTCTTATAAAAATGTTTGGAAGATTATGTGGTTAATGTTTGGGTGATAATCTCTACCAAATGCTTAAGAAATATGAAGTTAATTCTTAATCTGAAATGTTTTTGTTGTGATTCTCTTCCCCATAGCAGGTCCATGATGCTGTGTATTCGAATGTGTTAGAAAAAGGCAGCAGGAACAGGACTCGTTATCTATTTAGTTATTTTTCAAAGCCTTCCTTGGGGAGAAGGCTAATGAATGAGTAAAGACTGTAAAGGAATATACCGTACAGAAGATAGACACTAACTAATCTCCTCCTCTGATGAGGCTGGAGAGGACAAAAGGAACTTGTATTAAAGCAAGAGAGATTAGGTTAGACATAACGAAGAACTTGCTGATTATGAGCATTTTATGTTGCTGAGCGGGGCAGGCAGGACCATAATCCTGGCTGTGGGCAGTGTAGAAAGCAGTGACAGCAGCCACATTTCACAGACAAAAAGCCTATATTATCTGAATAAGTTAGGTCTGCTTTCTGGCATAAGCAAACTTTATTGCCCCACAACCAGCACTCTAATCTGTGGGTGTGACGATTATTTCAGAGTCTCTCTCTAGAAAAATCACTTTTGGAAACTAGAGCCTTTCCCATCACTATGAAAGTAAACTCCCTCACAGTTCTAGGAAGACTATAGGTTTTTTTAACCTGAGAGGGTTTTTTTTTCCTCTCTCTCTCTCTCTTTCTTTTAACCTTTTTATTTAGTCTGTTAAACCACCAGGGACACAGATTCTTCCCAAGGAGCTATTTCTGCTTTTCATTTATTGAGACTACCAGGTCATGTCACTTGTTTTCGATTAACTCAGAGCTATTTAAAGCTGCTTTTAGGCCATTAATTGCTTTACTAGATCCCTGCTCTTCCAAGTTACCCTCCTCTTTTCAGCCTGGTCACCACCCCCCCACCCTTCTTTCCTCTTATATTCTCCCCTGTCCCTCCGCACTATCGGCAACCCCTTTTGTTTTTCTTGTACTTTATCTTCTCCTAATAGTTCTCTCTCTCTCTCTCTCTCTCTCTCTCTCTCTCTCTCTCTCTCTCTTTCTCTCTCTCTCGGATCTTGCTTTGTCACCCAGGCTGGAGTGCAGTGGCATGATCATAGCTCACTGCAGCCTCCAATTCCTGGGCCCAAGTGATCCTCCTACCTCAGTCTCCTGAGTAGCTAGGACTACAACCACACTACCACACCAGCTAATTTTTAAATTTATTTTTATAGAGACAGAGTTTCACTATGTTGCCCAGGCTGGTCTTGAGCAATCCTCCTGCCTTAGCCTCCCAAAGTACTGGTGATCACAAGCACGAGCCAACATGCCCAGTCTCTCTCTCTTTCTTTTCTCTCTCTCGCTTTTCTTTCTTCTCTCTTTCTCTTCATCCCTTTCCTTCCCCTCCCTTCCTTCATCCTTTCCCTTCCCCTCCTCCCTCCCTCCTTTTCTCCCTCCTTTCCTTTTTCCTTTCTTCCTTTCTCTCTCTCTCTGTGTCTTTTTCTCTCTTCTTTTTTTTTCTCTCTTTTCCCCTTATAAACCATGTTCTCTGCACCTTCCAGAGCCACGGTTGGGAAAATTCGATTGCTTCTTGGAATCTACAGTAGACTGTCTGGTTGAAAATCACTTCTGGGAAAGCCAAGAAAGCCAGAACAGGCCTTCAGACTTGTTTATTCATTCAACAAATATTTACTGAGCATCTACTTATGTGCAGCCCCCTGAGATTAAAGTTATTGGCAACCTATATGCTGGAAGAGAAATAGTTTTACTGATTTGATGTATAGGCTTAATGGAAGATTAAGGGTTGTCTTAAATAACCTTGTTTTATTCCCTGGCCCTATGTTCATAATCATTGATTACTGCTATAAAACAAAGTGCCCTCAGAGAACTTTTACAAATATAAACATCTTAATGGTCATACTGGTTTGCCTTGGATGTCACTAGATTGTGAATGGTAGTTAGTTTTATTTTTCCAGCTGAGGGCCCCTTTGGCATTGCAGTGTCTGGCCCTTTCAAATTCTTTCTGAGGAACTGGTTTCTAGATAATTGTAATCAATCGTTTCCTATGGGCAAACCCTTCTCAATAATGAGCTCATCATCCCATCAGGTAAAAATGCAGCACAATTAATATTTTGGGGATGAAAACAAATTGCTGTTTGCTGAATAATGAGCCCTGAGTCCTGTTTTAGAGCTGAGTATGCAGTGCAAGAGCAAATGTAATTCTTTTCATGAGAACTGACAGACTTTACTTCAAATCAACTACACTTCATTAAAACTGTGATAACAGTCTGCAAAGGAGCATAGAAATATTGCAGCTGTGGGCTCTGAGAGAGAAGGAAAGAATCCTTATATTGTTCAATTATGACACAATGCGTTTGTAATGGAGTCACTCCATCCCAGATATATTCGGATTCAATGCACTGATTCTCCTCCCATGCCACTTGGGTTCACTTAATGGTGAAAAGGAGGCAGCAGCCAAAGCAGCCGATTCTCTTACTTGCTTTAGATTGTACAAAATCGAGCCACCGAGTTGGGGGTGCAAGGGTGCAGAAGGATAAGAAGGTACGGTAAGTCCCTCTGAAGAAGAGTCTGGTACCAAGACCAACAGCAATTTGGCAGGTCAAGTCCAGCCAAGACGTGGAGGAGGGAAATTGGGTCAAGACTCAATGGGCTTCGTGGAGGTAGAGGTGATGACCACCCTTTGTGACTGCATGAGTCACTCTGCCCTTGGACTGGGGATTTGAAGCCTGAGGCCACTCAGAGAATATCTCCTCCAGGAAGCCTTTTTGAACTCCCCGGAGTGTGAGATGGCCTCTCTGTGCTCCTCAGGTGCCCTGTACACACTCCTCTACAGTTCTTACCACCTGCCGAAATTGTCTACTTTTTCACAGTGGTTGGCACCATAGTCTTTGGGAAAAGATAGTATGGCTTTGTCACTAATTAGCTGTGTGACCTTGGGCAAGTTACATAACCTCTCTGAACCTCAGCTTCCTTACAATAATATTTAACAGAGTGGATGTGGGAATTCAAATGAGGTAGTAAAAGGCCTGGCATATACTAATCATTACTATCATCATCATTAATTTTATCATCTTTTCTGCTTATCATAAGTTTCTCAAGTGCAGGGTTCATGTTATTTATCTTCATCTACTAAGAGTTCAGCGCCTAGATGCTCTCACTAAAGGTCTGTTCAATGGAGTTCACATCAGCGGCTGCTAGATCTTAGTAAGAGGATAGATGTGCCTCTTGGGAAGGTGATTGCCCTGGAGAAAGCTAACAGTCAACAGGGACTCAGACGTAGTCACCTCCTGTCCTGCCTGTTCGCAGTGGTCAGTGAGAAGTGATAGCAATGGCCTTTCCTGTGAGAGCTTAGAATAGGAAAGATTTCTTGATCAGAAGATGATATGACAAATTCAAAGAGTCTTTCACTAGATACAAGCTCCAGCCACACCTGGGGTGTGTCCATTTAGAAGGGTGTGACTGTTCAGGCATATCTCCCAGGAAAAGCTTCCTGATAGAGCCCGGCATCATGTGTGTAGAAAACGTAACTGTGGGTTAACTTTTTACCCTTCTCCATCTGCACTGCCTTTAGCAGGCTTCCAGTGGTGGTGGCGGTTCTCTGGTTACCTTGGCCACCCACACTGTGCTTGTGTGTGCTGTGCACTCAGGCGGGGCCTCATTCCTAGCGAGAGTTATTAGAAGCCAAGGGCGCTTCTGAGGGAGGATTTCTTTGTATAAACAGCCAAATTTGCTCATATCTGAGATGTACAGGTGTGGTCAGGTCTAAGGGGAACAACACAGATAATTTTCCAGGCTCCTTTTTAGGCCTTTGAAGGCGGGAAGTAATTGGGGTATGTGTGTTTGTATGTGTGTGATGAGAGAGAGAGAGAAAAAATAAGAAAGTGAGAAGAAGAGAGACTCATGGCATTTCTAACCAAACTGTTTCCACAATGATGTTGCCCCTCTTAAAAGTAGCATAGTTTGTGAAACGAAGAACCATGTTGTGACTCAGAAATATTTCAGACAGCAGTGTTTGTACCAACTCATCAGAGATGTTATTAAGTCAGAGAATGACTCACATCTGGTGACAGAAGGTGAAATAAAAACTTCTTTCAGCAGCCTTTCTCAAGGAGTGAGACTGACTTGCCTCTGGAACAGTGAACTTCAAAATTAAAGGGGGAGACATTCATGTAACATGGTAGCCAAAATACATCTAAGGAGAAAGCTTCATCATGAGTAAGGAATAGAAGGGAAAAATGCCAGTATGCATTTAGATGTCTGGGCAGTGATCCAGAATCTGCTACTCACTAATGTGTGACCTTGGGCAAGTCACTTCATTTCTTTGGACTTCAGTTTTTGCACCTGGCAAATCTCCTCCAGCTCTAATATTGTAACCTACTGAAGCACAGAAGTACATCCAAATGAAATGATAAATAAGTCATAGCTATGTTCTTTCCCTATCTTTGTACATTGGAATTGCGACCGTGTGTTAGTCCATGTTTATCAATGTCTAAACAAATATTCAAATGAGCTCTATGTCAATTCTCTTTCCAAAGCTTCCTACAATGAAAATTTCTCTATCATTAAAAAAAAAAAAGGAAAGATCCCCAGATCGTGGCATCTAATTCAAGAGATAATTTCTACCACTACTTCTTTCATCCAGTTCTTTATTAAGCATATTTAATACCAACTATGTGCCCAGTGCTGTTGAAAGGAAGATGGCAATAAGACCACTGCATTTAAGAAACCACCACAGAATCATGGCCTCATAAAACAATATTAGCAGCATCTTGGCGTCTGTCCCAGGATCTGACCTGCACATACATTTTGAAGTGAGCATTTACATGAGTATTTTGGCTGAAGGCAGCTAAAATTCCAGGACACACCTACCTGCAGCAGCATATAAAATGCTTTCTTCAATAGTGTGTCAGCCAGGTTTGTATTGACTAACTGGAATCATGGCTAACATAAAATTCCATTTCCTTTGTCCAGGGGACAACGGAAATGCAAAGGGGAAGTTCCCACCCAGAGTCTAAAATGACAGGGCCTGAGATCCATGATAACTTGTAGGGAACAATAAGATCTCCTTTGTGTTGGGACCATCCATTGTGTTCCATCTCCTAAGAGGTGGTGATGTCAGATGATGACTGGCACCTGGGCATGGAGGGTGTCCATTGCACATTTTCCTGTAGACCTTTCTCTGCTTCCCTGATCTCTGTGTATCACAAAGGCCCAAATATTTTAACTTGAGTGGTACCAAAAACCAATGAGGGAGTGATTATCAAAGTGGAAACACTGGGAAAGGATGCTGTGCAAATACAAAAGCTTTGTAAACATTTAATAGGAGTTTTTAAAACATGGCTTCCAACTTAAACCTTTATGTCACCCACTTGCTACTGAGAGAGAGTGTGTGTGTGTAAGAGACATTTTCTCTGTTCTCTTTTCCTAAGAATTAGGAAGCTCTAGGGTTGGGCCAGAGCTGAGGGTCGGATATGATTGGTGGGAGGATTTAGGGCAGTAGTGTATCCCTAAAAGAGTCATTGACTGGTGTACATGGCAAATCAATATGCAGAGACACTTGATTGCAGCAGAGAAAGACGTTTAATTGTAGAGTCACTGAATGAAGAGATGGTAGACAGCCTCAAATCCATCTCCCCAAGGAATTTGGGGTTTGGGTTTTTAGGAGTTTGGGAGTGGGCTGAAATATGGAGATCGTTGACTGGTCGAAGAATGCAGAGTGGCATCATGGAACAGGGAGATGAAGAAGCCGTGTTCCCATGCGGATCCCATTCCTGAAGTTCCTGAAGACTCATAAACTAGGTCTACTAAGGGCTGGGGTTCTACTGAAACTGCCCGCACAGGGTTGACAAGAATTGCATGCTGGGTTCTGGACAGAAATATAGTAAGACCCTGTGGGAGTCTTCAAACTGGTGCTGGAATTCAGGTCTGAAAAAAAAAATCTTAAGTGATCCTTCAACAAAAGCCTTATGAGTCTAATGTTAGAGATCCTGTCTGTGGGAACAATGGGGATGTAAATTAATTTTCAAACAGTCTTATGACCCTGATGTCAGAAATCCTATCTATAGAGACAATGGAAATGCAAATGGTCATTATCTAGTGACTTTTACTGGAAGTGGCCCACAGTACAGCCTGATTGATGCTTAATTATAGCTATATTTCTGTCCACAACCTAGCATGTGATTCTTATCAACTCTGTGGGGGCAGTTTCAGTAGCACCCCATCCCTCAGTAGTTCTTGTTTGTAAGAGTCCTCAGGAACCTCCTGGATAAAGAATTTGTATGAAGTCCTCTAGCAAACTGAAGGAGATTGGAAGGAGAAAGATGCATCAAATGCTACATTGCAAGAGCTGTGCAATTCCTGGGAGAAAATTTATCCTAGGGGAAAAAAATTCTGGCACAGCAAGCTGGGCTTAGCAATAGGACTTAAGGATCAAAAGGAGTAATGACCCTTGGTTCAGCACAAAGGCTGTTATTTGAATCCACCCTGGCCCAATTATCTTTGTGTTATATGCTAGCCCTGGAGAGAAGAAAAAATAAAATAAAATTGGCAATGTTGTGTCACCAAAGTCTCTAACACCGTGGAGCCCAAACAACTCCAGTGCAGGAGCAGGCCTCTCCCCTGACATAGCATGATGCAAGAGAGAACACCATTTTCTTTCTTTGTAGATGTAAGCTACATAACCAAGGCACTTAGCAAGGCTGGCCTCTGGAGCAGAGCACTGGCAGTAGCAGAGGATCAAGCTGGAGGGGCCAAGGCTGGCAATGTAGAAACAGGATGCATGCAGAGGCATTGTCACTGTAAGCATAGGCCTAGAAGGAATCTTACACACTTTTGAGACATCCCCTGAGGCTCCCAAGATTACCTACGGGGTGAGGGGCTGTGGAGGAGTAATGCAGATGGAGTCCTATGAGCTAGCAAAACTCCATAATAAGGACAAAATTGCTTCATTGATTTCTATATCCTGGAGACAGTTGGGTCACACTCCTATGGAAGTGTGCTTTTGAGAGGTATTTCCAACACTAATGTTTCACTTCAGATATTCTCAGCCTCACTTGTCTTGTTCCAGCTGCTACAGCAATGACCAGCTCTGCATGGGCTAACACTGTCTAGCCTCATAACTGCACTGTAAACCCTTCATCTTCTTCCTGGGCTTTCAATGCTGACACAAAGACTTAGCACCCCACTTGGTGTCCAGGTATGACCAACAACCTAGAAACTGAAGACAGTTAACAATCTTGTGGCTTAAACTTTTGACCAGTGGGAAACAAGAGCTGTGGAGCAATTTGTCCCTCTTCTATTCCCCCCATCCCAAGACACAAGATAGTCCTTGAGAGGTAATTTATACTGTTTCTTAAAGGATGGTCCCCCAGATGGAGCAAGAAGATATGGAGAAGAGACATACTGCTCGGCCTTTGAGACTGGATGCAAATTGTGCACATCTTTGTGTGTAATATTAATGATTACTAGAGAGTATCCACCACAGAGGAGGATTTCAACAACCGAGGGCACAGATGCCTGATCCAGTGAAGATAAGCAAGTGTCTCTCCTCAACTTCCCCAGCATTTGTGCAGCGATCTCATAAGCAGAGTGACCGAGGAACAAGGTCGGAGCCTATGCATGAGCCCAGAAGTATGGGCTGCTTCTCATCAAGGCTGCTGAGACCGTCCCCACTGTCACTGCCAGAAGTAGAGACTGACATTGATTCCTTGACATGATGCTATTCTTCAGTGAGACCAGCCATTTCATGACCAGGAGGTTATGTTTTATTCCTTCTACCCTGATGGGCAGCAATTCATCTTTACTGGAATTGATACCTATTTCACATATCAGTTGTTTGTTTTCCCTTCCCATAGTGTCTCCACCAGCATAATCATCTAAAACCTTTCACAATGCCTGATAAATATAGGTGTGGTAGCCTTCAACAACATTACCTGTGAACAGGAGACCCATTTTATAGCAACAGCAAAAGAGTTGTGAAAATAGGCACATAACTACAGCATCTACCATGGACCTCACCAACCAGAAGCAACCAGTCCAGTAGAATGGTGGAATGGGCTATTGAAAGCTCAGCCAAGACTCCAGCTCACGGAAAACAGCCCACAAAGTTGGAGCACTCTCCCTTGGGCATGCAATGTATATGTAGAACTAACAGTTGATACATGGGCCCCAGCAGTTAGAATACATGGCTCTGAAAAAAAAGGCATGGCTTTGCTCATCATTACTCACAGTGACCTTCTTATGGAATTTGTGTGGAATTTGTGTTTTCCGTTCCTACAAACAGAATTTTCCAGGTTTAGAAGCTCACGTTCCCAGAGATCAGTAAGGTTTACAGAACTTAAAACTGTGACTGCCATTGGTTTACTTTGAACTCCTCATACTGGTGGATCGGCAAGCAAAGAGAGTTTCTGTCCTTAATAGCACGTGACCTCTAGGAGCTATGGTTGCTCTGCACAATGTAAGCAGGGGAAACCATGTCTGGAATCCACCTGATTCACAAGGATGTGTTTTGTTGTATCCATAGAAAATAGGTAATTGTTGCAATTACAGACCAAGGACAAAGCAATACAGACCTCAGGCCTCTTGGTGATGTAGGTGTTGATCATATTACTGGGCAAGCAGTGCAGATCAGTGGTAAACTGCTGACCAAGGGTGACAGAAATCTAAAATGGGAGGTAGAAGTGGAGGATGGCAAATGTCAATTATGGCCTTAGGATCAGCTATAATGGAGGGACTGCATCTTACTTCACCAATCCTTTTACCTTAAACCTTTTTGGAAATTCAACTACCACCATCTCGAAGGAGACTCTGTGGCAGATTATACTCATACTTCCTCCTTCAGGGAAAAAAGGCCATCTTGTTCTCAGAAAAATAGAGGCTCCAGAATGTACCAAGTGAACCAGATAATGGAGGGCATGAGCAGCCTGCGTGGTGTGAGGGGTGGGCTCATTAGACTGTTCTCACTCACCACTTTAGACCTCTCAGCTTCACTCATCCCTTGTTCCAGCTGTCACCTCAGCAAGCAGCTTCCCGAAGGCACAACCAGATGGCACATTGCCTCATGCTCACCCTATGCACTGTCACCTGTTACTCTGAGACTTCTCTGTTTGATAACAAGGCATAGAAATTCACAACAACCTTCACTCATGTACAGTCTGGGAGTGCAGGAGAATGGACCCATTAGGATGAGCCTTTGACCAATGGGATGTGGGAGCAGAAGATAAATTCTTCCCCATTTTTCACCCAAAGAGACATTCCTGAGACATTGTTTACATGGCTTCATTGAAGATAACTCTGATATCAAACAATCAGTTGTGCTTAGTGGTAGCTAGTTAAATACACTTCCTTGTACCTGTATTGGTTTTATCTTCTTTTCTGTCTCATATTATTTATCCTTTCCTCCTGGTCCTTAATGTATGCTCTCTAACAAAATTGTGGCACATAACCCCTTGCCTCAGACTCTACTTTCTGAAGAAAGCAGCTAAGAAAAAGGTGTCTCTAAAGAAAGAAAAATAGAGAAATGTGCAAAAATGAAAATATGGGCCAGGTGCAGTGGCTCACGCCTGTAGTCCCAGCACTTTGAGAGGCTAAGACAGGAGGATTGCTGGAGCCTAGGAGATCGAGACCAGCCTGGGCAACATAGTGAGACCCCACCTCTACAATAGATTTAAAAAATAACCAGGTGTGGTGGCACATGCCTGTAGTCCCAGCTACTCGGGAGGCTGAAGTTGCAGGATTGCTTAAGCCAGGGAAATCAAGCCCGTAGGGATCTGTGGTCACAATATTGCACTCCAGCCTGGGCAACAGAGCAAGACTGTCTCAAAAAAGAAGAAAAGTTCCCCTCCATAGAGAGAAAGTAAGTCAAAGTTTAAACCTAACCATAGATGAACAGCCATGGTCCACAGCATCCCCTGTGGAATAAGATTTGGGCTTGAGTCCTTAGTATCAAGTAGCAAGAACTACAGAAAGGCAGTTTAAGAGCCTTCTTAAAGTGCCATAGGACACCTTCATTGGAGCTTCAGAATTTCTAAATATAGAATTCAAGAGCAGCAAACACTAATATCAGGATTTAGTTTGGCCCAGAGTAACCTTGTAAAGAAGGTGAAGTTGATCCTTAATGCCTTTACAGATTGTCTTTCAGCATCTCCCATTCCTCCCCTAAGACTTCTGGCGCTTCGTTCTCTTTTCCCTCTCCTTTATTCCAAACCTTTTAGCTTTATATTACTTGGAAGTGATCACTTAAATTGATTTGCAGTTGAGTATTAATGACTGATTGAATTTAATCTAGTAGTTCTCCAAGAATGCCAGGAGGTTTTTGCAGAATAAGCCCTTAACTCAAAACACTGTTTCTAATAGCGGAATACCTAGCACTAACAGTTGGCTAATAGAGATAGATTTGAGGGTTTTTAAACAAATAACACACACAATTATTGCTTTTCATTTATGTCCAGGACTTAGTCCAAGCTGTTTTATTTCTGTGTCCTTTCAGATAATGATTTTTAACTACTAGGAGAAAGGGCAAGACAAAGAAAACCCTAATTCAGTTATTTCCCACCCTATTATTATGACATTTTTTATAGTAAAGTTGGAAATTAAAACAACTTTACATGCACAGCCTTGTATTTATCACCTAGATTTTTTCATTAATATATTACTATACTTGCTTTGTCACATATCTACATATCTATCCCCCTTTATTCACCCAATAATCCATCTTTTTTATAGATTTCAAAGCAAATTGCAGGCATCAGCAGTCTTCTCTAAATACTTCCCTGACTTGGTTTTCCTCTTAGATTGTCTGCATGTCAGGACAAAGCAAAGAATTCAGCAACTGCTGCTTAAAAACTCATTCACTACTTTAGAAATCAAGACAAAGTGAAAGACATGGATAAAATGAATTCAGCCCCTCCTATTTTCCTATTTTTTCTCTAGCAAGCAGGTGACCAAAGCTATGAATGTTTGTTTCCTGAAAACTAAAGTCCTGACTTGTCATCTTCATACTGAAAAGGGCCTCAAACATATTACTTCTTGTGGAGCCACAGGCTATCGTTAAACCAGCTCTCAAGTGTTTATTTTAAATACTCAGATTGTTTTGTTGGTGTCTTTGTGTTTATAGATAAGTGTTTGAAGCTATAAATCATATCTTTAAGTACAAAGTTTGAGTCAAATCAACACGAGTTGTCTGATTGCATTCCTGACCCACATGGATATCCCTTGTATATAAAACAAATTGCCCATCTTGATCCTTTCTAATTTGTGATCTCCCCAACAGGGCACCAGCCATGGGGGTTGTGGCTTCTCCACAAACCATCTCTTACCAAGTTCAGCACCAGTGGTCTCTCATAGCCACCTGGCATAACTCTACTTACAACCACACAGTCAAACATTTAATTGTTTAATTATTTTTCATAGAATGATTCTGTCTTTCCCGGAGTCTAAGCTCTAGGAGGGAGTGAGGAGGGTAGGAAGCATGTCTTCTGAGTCTTCTTCTACATTCAGTGCTCAAGGGCTGAGCACAGTATGAGGCACACACCTAAGACTTTACAGGTCTTAAAGCCTTTTTACAGACGTGTTCTCATTTAAACTTCATGTATGGTAGACTATTTGGCCTACTTGCTTCCAAAAAACTGGCTCTGGGTTCTTTGAAAGTGTTTCTCCCGGGATACGTGATCGTGGCAGTTAATATCAGCCAGAATACTTTTCTGACAAGTCCCCAGGCAATCATCATGAGCAGGGACTTAGAGACAGGGCTTTTCTGTGTCAGAGCCAGAATTCAGAAATGCTCTGCTTTTCTTGGTTAAAAGAGAGCCAGGGTTTTTTTCTTTTCAGCACCCGTTTGGGCTGACCTCTTTTTCTGGCTTCTCAATAAAAGGAATAAGGACTCAGGAAGCACTGGAGGGAAAACGGGTTGTTTAGCTAGAGAGAGGGCTTAGGCAAGGCTAACACTGTGGGCTGGGAAAGCCACCAACAAGCTTCCATTTCTCTGATTGTTCTAAAAACCCAGGTTACTGTCCAACCCTGAGTCACCTCATAGTACACAGAAATATATCTATTAAGTACATTGAGTTAAACTGTTCCCTCAAGGAAGCCCAGCCAGGGAGTTATCAGGCACATAGGGTGCCCAGCCATTAGGTCAATTCATTAACCAGCACCCTAATAACCTAAATTATTGATGTCAGCTTGGACCCCAGAAGGGTCCATTCTCTTCTGAGAATGTGGCCCATGGCAATATGCTGATCCTTTCATTTGACATCGTGTGGGTGCTTAGTTAAATAATAAATACATTGATATGCTTAAAAAATAAAAACAGATTCAGGCAATGGATGAATGTACCTTTCTTTCTTCTAAATTTATCTAGATAAACTTCCTTATCATTCTGAATTTTATGTGATAGAAAACCATCTACAGGTCTACACTGGAAATACTGAAAATAATTTTATTGAAGCCTGATAATGGGTGAAAACTACTGGATCTCATGGTTCATTCCTGACCTGAATTGGATTTAATTATAGAACCCAGGTAGACTATGAAGTGATCCTTTCTTCATTATCCTTGTTTGTTTTTTTTTTTTTTTTACTGTAATTTTGTAGAGGTTTCAGTGAAGAATAGAATGACAGAAATCCTTAGGGGCTTATCATCTAAGTTAGACATAGAAACAGAAAAGTAAGGCACCCAGAAAGAATCCAATTGTCTAGAGGAAAGGGAGTCCCAGAGTTTCTACTGTTGTAATTCTTCCTTCCTCTGTCATTCTACAAGATCATTGTCTTCAACATTTTTCAGAACAGTCTGCCCAGGCATGATCTGGAAAACAAAGAAGCATGGAGAACAAACTTTGCCATAAGAAACATAAGTGCACTGGGGGGCATGGGTGGAGCAGCTTTGCTGTGATCTTGTCAAGAAAGCACTTGGGATCAATCCTCCCCTCCATACCCATACATGGTGGCCTTGGATTCCTAGCAGAGTCTGTGAGCTATGGCACCTGGAGATTGAAGATGTTATAGTCTCACCAGTACACCACAATGTAGCAGTCTTTCTTTGCAAGGTATCACCTGGAGTTCTTTGTCTCACAACCAAGAGAATTAAGGAGCAAGGACACAAAGGGTGATGTTGGAGCAAAACTTTAGTAAGTGAAAGAAGAAAGCTCTCCACTGTGGAGATAGGGCCTGGAAGAGGGTTGCTGCTTTTACATTTGAATGTAAAACCTTTTACAAGAAACTGATGATGGTTGGGTGTCTCATTTGCATAAGGTAGCTCCACCCTGTCTTCCTAGTGCACGTGTAGGCCCTTAGCTTGAGTTACTCCATATTGCTTTGTTCCCTTTACTGAGCATGTGTTAGGGGACAGGATTTTCCATTGCAGGCATGTCTGGGCAAGTCACCTGTGTAGCCTTTCTTACCTGTGCAGCTGTGGGCATGTCTTAGGCAAGCCCCCCTGTGCAAGTTCCCTTATCTGTGCCTGCAGCTTGAGTTTTCAGGCTGTTCTTCTGTTTGAAAGAATTCAGCTGAGGACGAACCCTAACTGCCTGCTTGACCAGTTTCTTACTTTCTCCTCTCTCAAAGAGACCCCAAAGCAGCCTCAGACATGGCCTCTGGGTTGCCAGATTGGGACCCCTGCCTCCCAGTAAGATGTTTTACATACTGCAGCCAGCCCTATGGGAGCCAAAAAGGCCTGCAGCTAGATCCTGCTCAGTTGAAGTAGGACGAGGACTTGATTACACACCCTCCTCCATTAAACCCTGATTTCTGCACATGAGGCTGTGATCAGGCCCACAGTCTATTTAAGAGAGAGCTCCCAAGGCAGATTAAAGAAAATCAGTCTAAGTCTCTAGGAGAAGAGGAGGCTTCTCTTAGAGGAGGAAGGAGTACATGGTGAACAAAGCCAACAAAGCAGCTAGAGTCGAAGGCAGGGCTTAAACCCTGGCTTAATAATGACAAGATGACTGAGTGCAGTGGCTCATGCCTATTACCCCCCATTTTAGGAGTCTGAAATGGAAGGATTGCTTGAGTCCAGGAGTTTGAGACCAGCCTGGACAACATAGTGAGACCTCATCTCTACAAAAAATAAAATAAAAATTAGCTGGGCATGGTGGCTCTCACTTTAATCTCAGCTACTTGGGAGGCTGAGGTGAGAGGTCACCTGAGCCCAGGAAGTGGAGGCTGCAGTGAGCTGTGAGCATGCCACTATATCTTGGGTGACAGAGTGAGACCTTGTCTCAAATAAATATATATTAGATGGGATTGTTCAGCAGCTAGTAACAGAAAATCCACCATATCTATAATTTGTTTACTTAAGAAAATCTTGATGTAGGTGGTCCCAGGGCTGAGCCAGCATCTCTGCAATGCAGGGACACTGAGTCAGAGTCATTGCAATTCTCTTGCTCTTCCCCTTTTGGTCACAAAATGGTTGCCATAACTCCAGCCATCCTACCTCAAAAAGCCATTTCCAAAAGCAGGAAGCAGAATGCTCATTACATGCCTTCTTTTCTTTTATTAATTATAATAGTAACTAACATTTTCTTAGCATTTACTGTATGCCAGGTGCTATCCTGAGCACTTTGCAGGTATTCATTTAATTCTACAGCCAATTTAAAAAAAAAGCACAGAAAGAAGAATTAACTTTTTCAGTATTACAGAGATAAGAAGAGGTGGAACTGGGACTTTGGCGATTCAGCTCCAGAGCCCTTACAGTGCCAAACCACCTCTCCATTAGGGAAGAAGAGGTTTCCCAGAAGAACCTCAACAGACCTTGCCTTTGTGTCGTTGTTTAGACCTGGGTCACATGACTGCCAGGCAGCAAGGGAGGCTGAGGGAATACAAGTAACTGCCTCTTTCAACCTTAAGGAAGATGGGGGCTGTGAAGGTCAGTTGAGTAGCCAACCAATAGTGTCCACCACTGTTACAAAAGAAGCAGTGGACTTTGTTACAGAGGAAAGGTCCTGGCTCACTAAGGACCCTTAGGTGAAAGGCCAAGGTCACTGGGCTATTTGGCTCACTGCCTTTTAGAGAAAAACCAAGATTACACTCACAACCAGCTAGAAGTAGTGAAAATGCCAGCAGCCTCACAGTCTTATCTTCCATGCAGTTACTGGAGTGTCTGTGTATAAGCAGTTCGTATTAAATTATTCATCCTGATTTAATGGGGAGGAAATCAGATGCAACAGGTATGGTTCTTTGTGCTTGTTGAATGGCTTTAAAACAAGCTTTCAGATACTGGTTGCCATAGAGGAAGGCAGCAGGAGGACAAATCAGCGACATTTTAAGCTAATTACCAAAATGTTACAATACCTGTCAAATAGGGACATTTTGTTCCAGTGCCAGTGGTCGTGGAATAAAATGCTAGGAAGGAAGGAGGAGTATTACATAGGCAATTTGTTCTACATACGCTCAAAAAAAGCCTCTCAGTTACCTGACACAGTTACATTCTGAGTATTATTGTACCTGCTTGTAAACTTGGGTAGAATCTCATTTTATAAGCTTGAAGAGACTTCCAAATTGCTACATTAGACTCAAAGCTCATTAAACTTGAAGCCTATTGCTATAATATACTAAAACATACTGTATTGTTTCCTGGGTTTAAAATTCACTTGCACAAAGCAAATGTTAGGTGTACAATTCATTTGCAAATGACATGTTGGGGGATGGAGGAAGAGGTGGGCACCAAGGGATGTGCTTGGCTTGTTCCAACACATTAAAGCCAGAGAAAGTAAATGATGCTGCATCCTTCTGCGATGACTGTATTTCACTGCAACACAATATCTTAATAAAATATGACACATTTTTCAAATGTTTAGGTGGTTATGTCAGAGGCATGTGAATCAGAGCAACTCCATCTTAAACAGGAGGTGGGTAAAATAAGGCTGAAACCTACTGGGCTGCATTCCCAGATGGTTGAGGCATTCTAAGTCACAGAATGAGATAGGAGGTCAGCACAAAACGCAGGTTATAAAGACCTTGCTGAGAAAACAGCTTGCAGTAAGGGAGCTGGCCAAAACCCACCAAAACCAAAATGGTGATGAGAGTGACCTCTGGTCATCCTCACTGCTATATTTCTACCAGTGCCATGGCAGTTTACATATGCCATGGCAATATAGGAAGTTACCCTATATGATCCAAAAAGGGGAGGCATGAATAATCCACCCCTTGTTTGGCATATCATCAAGAAATAACCATAAAAATGGGCAACCAGCAGCCCTCAGGGCTGCTCTGTCTATGAAGTAGCCATTCTTTTATTCCTTTACTTTCTTAATAAACTTGCTTTCACTTTACCCTGTGGACTCGCCCTGAATTCCTTCTTGGCAAGATCCAAAAACCCTCTCTTGGGATCTGGATTGGGACCCCTTTCCTGTAACAGTTATGTTTTGCAGAAATTGCAAGGTTGTTCTTTTTTGCCCCAACTTTTCTTTCTCTTT
Organism: Cacajao melanocephalus; assembly: GCA_963573385.1. Taxonomy (NCBI): domain Eukaryota; kingdom Metazoa; phylum Chordata; class Mammalia; order Primates; family Pitheciidae; genus Cacajao; species Cacajao melanocephalus. Next base: position 31,320 of record CAUYLG010001865.1, on the reverse strand, counting down.
TTTGGTCAGGATTTCACTGTAATAGTGTTTACAGCTAAGAAATGCTATAAAATGAGCAGGGTTTTGAACTGCCATTGTCTATTCAGACAATAATTAAAGGTACATTGAAGACAGTCTGTATCTAGAAGACACAGAGCTCACAAAGCAAACCTATCCAGCTCTGTTTTCTCTCCTGGGCTCTAGTGAGCTATCACCTCCGCTGTCACTAATTTCTCGGGAGCCTCAGTTTTCTCATCTGCAAAATAGGTATCCATGATCCTATAGACTCCATGATCTCTGAAGCTTGTGATCTCCAGGACCTTTGAAGTTCTGTAGTTCTAACATTCGGTTGATGCTACACACTGAGTCAGGATTTAGCAAAGTTTTCAAATTTTACTGACATGCTTTTCTATATGCTGCTAAAAATGTGTAACAGAGAGATAAAACACTATATAATAAGAAAAATATCTTCGTTCAAGAAATAGACTATGAAAAGGATAAATGCTTTGTGTGGCCAAGACCTTTGTTCTTCCTACTATTTCCTGTATCCTTACTGACAAATAACGCTAATATGTGAAACCCTTTCAAGGCATGGAAATAGCCTTGTTCAGTTGGATGTTAAAATGGCATTTTCCATACATTATGCTTTATGAATGGAAGGTTAATGAAATTGTACATGTCTCAGTTTTCACTCTGCAGGTTATTCTGTAATAGGGACGAGACTGTCCTACCTTTAATTTTGTATTTTATTAAATTAAATGCATTTCAAAGAAAGGGCCATTTTATTCCACTATTCTGTCTTTTTTTACTAGCAAGATGGCATGCTAAATGCTTTTTCCTGTTGATTCTTTTAAAAGTCTGGTTTCCAGTGAATTTGACATAAGCACACATTTTCTACATAGAAGAAAAAACTGTGAATTTATTTGAGTCAGTAGACCTTAAACTGAGACAGGAGCTTCCTTTTGGACTTTAAACATATCCCTTAACTCAATGGTTCTCACCTAGGGGGCTATTTGCACTGGGTGAGACAACATTCAGCCTGTACAATGGTCCCATGCATTGTATGGGATGAGCATCCCTGACTCCTATACACTAATAATTGCCAGAAGCACTCCCTGATCATTGTGACAACCATCCCAGCTCCACACACATTTCCAAATGCAATTCTCTGAAAGACTCCAAATTGGGAGAGTCCCTCTAGAGGAAAGAGGGCTAAGAATAAGAGGTTGATTTGCAAAAGCCTAAAGAGACTCTGTGTGTATATGTGGAGAAATGTGGCTTCAAACATTCCAGCCCACGTCTCCAGTTAATGCATTTTGACCATGTCATTGCTCCCTGTATGATGACACACGAAGAGAAAAATCATGAGTGGACGTTTGAGAAGCACATGATTTATAGCAAATCAAACCCTTCTTCTAGACCTAAGAATGGAACTTCTCGTCATGTTACTTTATGGAAAATGTAGGCTAGTTTCTCTTTCACACTCTGTAGAATATATTGTGGTTGACCAAAAAATGATTCTTCAGAAGTAAAGATCCTGCATGGGAAACCACACAGGAAAATGAGTAGATTTTGTTTTCATGTTCCAGATCCCTCTGTGGCAGCAGGGTTTTGAATCCCAATAAAATTTAACATCCAGATATCTGGGGCTAAAGAAGACAGATGTGCTCTTGGGCCCTGGCAATGTAAAAGAGGAGTAAATCATGTTTCCTATCTTTGAGGCTCACAGTTGTGCCTGGGAGACTGACACTTGGATAACCAGAATGTAAAATAATTAACATCACCACGGGGGTCTCTATATGGGGTGTGGGGATCTGGTGAAGGATGAAATCAGGTGATTTCACCCAGGCATAGGGGCATGTTATGGGATGGGGAGGCAGAGACTGGCAGATCCAGGGAAAGCTTCTGAGAGAAGGTATCCATTGAGTTGGGCCTTGAAGGATAGATGCGCATTTGCAGGGAGTGATGGGGTAGGGAATAGCATTCCAACCAGAGAACAGCAGAGATGTGATCACAAAAGTGTGAAAGAGAATAGAGAAAATTCAGTGTGGTGTGACACTGGTGGAAGGGTAGTGGAGAGGAGGGTAGAAAATGAGTAAGGGCAGCAGGCTTAGAAGTCAGAGATTTATATTATACCTAGAAGGGAACCAATTTAGAGTTTTAAGCAAGAAAGCAAAATAACCAGATTTATATGGCAATAAGAACTCTGGTAGAAATGTGGAAGTTGGGTAGATGCAGACAAACTTTGGCCAGGATACCAGTTAAGTGAGAGTGACTTGCATACTTCACTTTGTTTTTCCTTTTTCAGATAGGGTAAAAAGGTATATACTTCACGTTTAAGCACTCATCCTAAGAAGATTTAGGAAACCAGGCAAATCCATAGTAAATTGAAGGCAGATAATAAATTTGAAGATTTTCACCAATGAAATGTTTAATGATTTATCCTATTACTCATATTCTGAGTGCCAGCTCCAAGCACTGTTCCTTTCTGAACAAGGAGCTATAGATGCATTTTCTTATACCACGTCACCATGTTTATGTGTTTTATCACCACTGTTGTAGTCACAGCTGGTTGAGTCAGATTTACACCGGGAAGAAAAGTAGCCATTGATATCCTGGGTGGACTAGTTCTGGGTTCTGACCAATGACAGGTGCCCTTTATTGTTTGTATAAGGTCTAACAGTTAGATCCTCTCAGAGCATCTGAGCATAAGACATCAACAGAGACTCACAGAAAACACAATGGCAAAGAAGCCAAGATACACAAAAAGAAAAGCTCATAGAAGCTGTGAGTAAGAAGAAACCTGGAGATGCTGAGAAAAGCAGAGAGGCCAGTCAGAAGCAGCAGGAAAGAAAGATGCTGAGCCGGTGAGGAGTTGAGTCCTGTGGATGGGGCAACCAATGTCCCTCCAGACAGGTGCTCTTGAGCCTCCAGGACTATTGTTCCACCGTTAGAGCCTTTCACGTCACCTGTGCAATGTTCTGATGCTAAGAAGCTGGTTGTTTGGCTGCTCACATTTTTTTCCTGCTCTTTCTTATTTTCTGTGTCTCTAAAAAAAAAATTCAAATTAACTGAGATAACTTGTGTACTGTCTCTTGCAAACCAAAGGAAACCGACGCACGTCACTGAGTGAGATAGCAGCATTGCTTCAGAGTTAATAATGAAAACAGACCAAGTGCAGTGTCTCATGCTTATAATCCTGGCACTCTGGGAGGCCAAGGCGGGAGGATCAGTTAGGGCCAGAAGTTCAAGACCAGCCTGGTCAACATAATAAGATCCCCATCTCTACAAAAAATTTAAAAATTTAGCCAGACGTGGCGATGTGTGTCTGTAGTTCCAGCTTCTTAGGAGACTGAGGCAGGAGGATCACTTGAGCCCAGGAGTTCAAGGGTACAGTGAGCTATGATTACCCCATTGCACTCCAGCCTGGGTGACAGAGTGAGACCTTGTCTCTAATAATAATAATAATAATAGACAGCCACCATTTACTGAGTGCTTATCATGTGCCAGGTATTGTGACAAGAGTTATATGTACATGATCTCATTTAAACCTATGACAACCCTGTGAGACAGATTCTTCCATTATCATCATTTTACAGATGAGGAGAAGGGGTCAGAGAAGTGAAATAATGTGCCCACATTCACAGGTCTAGTCAGTGGCAAACTGGGGTCTGAATCCAGGTCCACCGGGCTCTAGAACGGGCATTCCTGACAACTGTACCTGGCAGAGATGACTAGATGCTCCCCTGCAGTGGTGCTTCACCTTCCACAGAACACAGTTGTTGCTGGGAAGTCTCTACCTAGCTGGTCATTACATTTCCCAACCCTCCTTGCTTCCAGGGGGAGCCATGTGACTACTTTTGCCAGTGGAATATGTGTTTTGGTTTTGAGGGTCACCTGTGGGCTGAGAATGCTTGCTCCACAACTTCCTCTTTTGCCAGCTCAATGCCGAGACAAGTCTCCAGGGAACAACAGAAGCACATTGTGGGAAGGCCCATGTCTCTGAGTCACAACAGAAGAAAACTCCTGAACAAGAGCACCTGGATTGTATTATCACGTGAGCTAGAAATAAACTGGAATTTGGTGGTCTATTTGTTCCCTCAGTTTAACTACTACAGCTACACTGCCTCCCTTACTTGCATTGGGAGCTGACAGCAGCAAAACAGGCTTAAAGCTCGAAGCTGTGGTGCTCTGGTACGTTACCCAGTGAGTTGCAGAAACATTGTGGAAACTATCTCAGCTTGCACTTTTCCCAAACCAAGAGTAGCTCCCTCTTTTTATTCAGCATAACAGAAAAACCAGGCGTCATAAACACAGAGTATGTTTGTAAACACATTGTATTCATGCCTTCCCCAAATCCTTGAAAACTCAGGAGGAAAAAAATCAACAGAGCACTGAGCCTCGTAGCACCTCTCATCTGTTAGAAGCCTCCTCCATTCTGGTCCAATTTATATTTAGATGTTATTTCCTATTTTACACCCCCGCCTGCCGAATCGCAGCCACCTTTGGTGTGAAACATGGCACCTGTTTAATGGGCTCACAAAAGACGACACAGCTGTTTTCAATAGTAAGCGAAAGAGTAACACACCTGGGAAAAGGCAGCATAACTGGAAAGGAGAAAAGCTAGGAATTTGGAGAGTTTGCCTATAGTGACATGTTGCTCAGTTGTGGCCTATGTCAATGATATGGGCAACTGGGATTGATCCTACCAGGACCCTCAAAGGACACAGAATGCATCTCTTAGTTATCTGCCTGCAGAAGAGGAGAAAGCATTTACCCATTAGCTTTCTTCCTCTTCTGGCCAAGGGTTGCCCTGTAGGGTGTTAAGACCCTTCCACTTCTAGGTTACACATTCCTGAAGGCCAGTTCCAGTAGGTATATTATGCTCAGGTGTCAAAGAGGCCCCCATTAAGGAAAGACAGGACATAAGGTGGGTCAGCAGTATTGTCTAATACAGACCTCAATGCTAGAAAGTGCATGTGATTTAAATTCAATACCTTCTAATGCTGATGTACAATGTCACTGTCCACACACAACTGTTCACCTGGCCTGGGTAAAGACACGGTCTCAGGAAATGGGAGATTTGCCTCTAGTTTTGAAATTTCTGCTGCTGGTTACTTAAGCAAACCATTTAATATCTGGGCCTCTTACGTCTAAAATAGGGACATTATGCTAATTCATGATTTCCCAAAGTATGTTCAACAGTACACTAATGTTGCAGAATGTTAACTAACAGGTATAGCTGGGACGAAGGGGTTTTTATGGCCAAATAAGATGGGTATATGGAGCTAAAAATAAGTTATACAAATTCCTTCCCTGAAGGATATCTCAGTCTTTTTAATATATAACTACACAAATCCTTTATTTGAGAAACATCTCACAGAAGTAGGTTGTTTTTTATGCTGATATTTATTGAGCACATAGTATTTGTCAGGCATCATGCTAAGAACATTTCATATATTAGTTCATTTATGTATTTTAAAAATATTTGTTGAACTCTACTATGTACCCCACATCATTCCTGGCATGTGGAATACCTCCATGAAAAAGATAAAGTTCTTGATTTTTACCTTGAGAGTGAGGTAGAGGGAAGACAGACAATAAACAAGTAAACAAATATATAAACAAAAAAATTGGCATACATCATCTTATTCTCACAACAACTAGCAAGACAAGAACTGTTTTTATCATGCTCATTTTATAAATAATGAGGCTAAGGATTAGAGAGGGTACCTTATTTAAAATCACAGAGGTGGAGGTGCCAGAGCTAGGACAATATCTGCATTAAAGTTTACTTTACAAATGTTTTTGACATCATGTTGATGGAATTGGATTAATCAGTATCCTGGGTCCATTGCATACCTTGTCACTGATCAATCTGAAGCTCATGCCCATAACCCATATGGTCTCAATCACTCTGATCTATGTCTTTTCTACCATCCTGAGGGCTAGTACTCTGCATAACACCAGTTTGAGAAACAATGTCCCGGAGAGTCTGGAGAAAGGACCTCTGGCTCTAATAGGACAAGCAGTCACAAAAGATTTCAATCATACACAGGCTGGAGAACCGGAACTCAAATGACTGAGAAGTGATGGCGTTGCAAAGTACTGCATGATGTCTTGTAAATTATGCCTCTTAACAATTCTGAATAGTCTTACATTATTATTTTCCTCTTACCATAACAATTAAATTTTTTCTATAAACAGTAAATGATGTTTGTGGAAGTTCTTGCAACTTTAACAGTCTAGAGTGACTTGTCAGTGATAAGCTGATTTTAAAAGCGTAAACTTTATCTAGACGTCTCCCTTTGAAGAACATAAAAAAATCCAGGGCCCAGTTTGATGATCCTTTGGTCTGTGTTATCACCAGCAGAAATAATAAAGAAGGGAAAGGAGGATTATACTTTCTGTATATGGCCTATTGAAATGGTCAGGATTGTTGAATGTTAGAAAGAACAAAATAGCCTTTGAAGGTATAAACCATTTGTATGTAGATATGCTTTCATAAATGCTTTGTTATATTTTAGCATTGGAAGACTCCTCTTAAAACTCAATCTAGATCTTATTTGACTTTAAAACTTTCCAACCAGAAGGAACTCGGGAGTGTTATAGTTTATGTAATATTCCCGCAGAAGAGAGAAACATTACACACACGCACACACACACACACACACACGCACACACACACATCATTATTTTTCCTTCCACTTCCACTGACTGACTTTTGGCTGGGTCATATTCTTTAGGCATGCATTAGGGAAATGAAAAAAAAAAAAGAGCAAGAGTCAATGTATTGACCATCCACCATAGACCATGTGTTTTTAAATATATCATCTTGTTTAATAGAGCTGAGGCAGGAATCATGTATCTTTGATTTCTAACTAAGACACAGTGAAGCTGACTTAAAATATGTTAGAGGCCTTGCTGGGAGAATGTCAAAAGCCAGCATTTTTATGACTTGCCACTAGCCCCTAATGCAAACCTCAGAAACTAGTTCCCTGCTTCCCTACAAGAAAATATTGAAATCTGTGTCCACCTATTTTTTAAAACAGGTCTCATCAAACACAGAGTAAGTATATAATACTCAAGAAGATGATCAATGGAAATGCATCCCCTGTTCTAAATAGAGCATAACAGAAAACTAATTCTCGATTATTGCAAAAAGAAAATAGCAAGGTATATGGATATTGAAATAGAAAAACACATTATAAAGCAAAGGCCATCTCATTTAGTTTTTGAAATCATTGACTCAAGACTTCCAGGCTCTGGGTAAGAGAGAGTAAGCATCAGAGTCTGAGTTCTCATCTGGAACAAGAAGACCATTTGCTACCTCTACAAAAATTATTTGGATACTCACCCAAGCCAGAAGGAAGGGGAAAAATCCTGGCAAAGGAAACATTTATTCTACTAGAATAAAATCAGAATTAGTCCCAGCACATTGAGAGACCAAGACAGGAGGATCATTTGAGACCAAGAGTTTAATACTAGCCTGGGAAACAGAGCAAGACCCCAGCGCTACAAAAATATTTTAAAATTAGCCAGGCGTGGTAGCACATGCCCAGAGTCCTAGCTACTTGGAAGGCTGAGGCAGGAGGATCACTGGAGCTCAGGTTTGAGGCTGCAGTGAACTATGATCATGCCACTGCACTCTTGCCTGGGTGACGTAGCGAGACCCTCTCTCTAAAACAACAACAAACAAATAAATGATAAAATCAGAATGAGAACCACTTTTCAGCAATGACTGGGATAATAGAGATTTGATATTCTGTATTTTAAAGAACATTTAGTCCAACTAGGCCACCTATGCATTGATCCTTTCTACCTCATTGCCACTAAGCTTAGGCCTCCCCAGGGTAAGACACCCACTTCTAGTCTGAAACAGCCTACATTTTCATCAGGATGACATAAACAGAACACTTCCCACTCTGAAAGTCTCCCTTGGTCGTTAAAAAGAACTAAAGGAACTACCTGTGACAGTTGCAGGTAGCTAATATTTCCTTCATTAATTCATCAAACATATACCGAGTAGCTGCCATGTTTCTGCTAGGCCTTAGGAGTACCAAAGTGAATTAATCCTTATCCTCACAGAGTTTCAGATTAGTGTGAGTGATGGATAAAATCGTAGGAAACCAGAGCCTGGTAGTTAATGGGGGGAAGTCTGGGAACTCAGAGGGAAACGCCTAAGGAGACCTTAGGAAGTTAGTGATAGCTACTACAAGTTGCCAAGCAACAATGACTTGTGACGATTCAGAATGGCTTAAAATTTTCCCCTTTATGCATGTTGTTCTTCTGGTGTCCAAGTGCGCAGAAACCCGTTTTAGAAGCTACTAGAGTTTTTTCCCTGAATACCACCACCCTGTGCTATGATGAGTTGGATGACTCTAGCCCGAGGACTTGTTGGTGGCCCCTTGCTTACCTTCACTTAGTCTTACAGGTCACATTGGTGGCATGCTACTCTGACTCCTTTTCTAGGCTTGTTACAAAGCAGTCCTGGGCACAGGTCCGGTTGAAAAGCATGACCTTCATTGTTGTCTTTTAACCAAAACTCATCAGCTTCGTGTCTTTTATTATGCCAGAAGCCTGCACTAATCAAATATAACATTTTTGTCCTTCCTTTCATTTTCTAGTGCTATCTTTCTTTTGCTACTTGGTTACCTACTTATTCAGAAGGAAGTTTTTAATCCATGACGGCAGGAGTGGTGGTATAAAATAAGCTGATTGTAAAAGATTTACTAAGAGAATAACATAAAAGCATTTAATATTAATGCAACAAAAAATGGAGTCTATTATGTGCCAAGTATAGGGAATTTAAATTTGGGATACATAATTTAACATCCATGCAAATAAATGAATGTATGGATGGATGGATGGAAGAACAGTCAGATAAGGTAAGTGCCTCAGCCCTCTAGAATCTCACCAGAAGGAAAATAATTCCCACCCCTCTTGGGATATATGCCATAACTACAGTTGCCATGTTGTCTAAATCAAGACTGCCAAGTACTGGCATGCTTATATGGATGTGCTGACAGGATATTTGAAACTAAAGTTGCCAGAGAGCTAGGTCTGAAGTTCATTCTATCGATAACACAGAACAAAACAAAATCTTAACAGAAGAAACTAATTCTAACCAGGAAAAGAGTGATGTCTTTACAAAGAAGTTGCTGCTCTGTGGGTTGTCTGAATGGTGAGCAGGATTATTCCATTGAACCAAGAAGGGCAGAGCATTGAGACAAACACTGAGCAAGGGCATGGACCTCAAAACACCTGTTACCTAGTGGACTAAAGGTTGTGAGGGGGTGCCCTGAGGCGCTGGGAGCAGAAGCTCCAGAGAGGGATTAGGCCTGGTCTGAAGGAGTGTTTGCTCTGTGGAGAATGAGGAGCCATAGGTGAAGTGGTGCTTTAAACCTAAAATGGGAAGAACAGTGAGGAAGCTTAACAATGCATGTTGAATTCCAGAAGCCTAAAACCCAGGTCTTCTAGTTCAATTCCGGAAGTGAACATTAGAGCTGCAAGGAAGCTTGGATGTGATCTAGTGTGGAGTCCAATGCCCCTCATCTCCAAATGAGAAAACTTAATGATTTAAATAAGTCACCTAACTACTTAAATGACCTGCACATTACTCAGTGATAAAACCAAATTCCTGCTTTTGCCACTCACTATCTCTGTAGCTTTAGGCAAATCACTTAACCTCTCCAAGTCTTAGTTTTCTCATTCACAAGATGAAAGGCTATTTTGATAATTCTGTGATAATGTATGTAAAGTGCTTAGTCTGACAAATGTCTGACAGATATCTGCAAATGCCTGACAGAAAGAAGACTAATATTAACAAACATTAACAGCAAAATACTAACTACAATATTATTGAAGTTCCCTGATTCTATCCAATGCTCTTTTATGTAGTGCCCAAACCTAGCTGAACAGCTGAGTCACATGGGATGTTCTGAATTTCCTGGCCTACCCCAGACCAACTGAATCTGAATCTTGACATGGTTGGGGAATCCGAACTTTTAGAAAGCTCCCTAGAATAAGCTCTAATTATTGTTCTCTAATAAGAACAATAATTAGAAAGAACTGTCCATATTTACTGCTGTTCAAATTTTATTTTCTTAGTCTTTAAATGAAAACATGAAACTGATCCAGTAGTTAGTCCTTGAAATGTAGATGTAGGTACAGAAGCTAGTGGTGGAGGGAGAGGTATTTTACATAACGTTGGCATCTCAGGAGGTTAGAAACACACATGTCTATGCTCAAAAGAAAGGGAAGATTGGATGCCAAGATTGGGAAATGAGATATTCGTCATTGGTAGAAATGATTAATTATGCCCAATTATATGTAGTTTTCACATACATTTGCATGCTTCTTAATATAACATATGCAAATACATCTCTAATAGCATGACTTGTTTGCCAATGTTAAGTGCTAACCGTAAATAATTTTTAATTTCTGTAGTGTTTAGGAAACTTCAATATGGCACTTGCTGGCAGACAGTTTCTGTCTTCAGGATTTAGCAACATATTAAATAATCATTACAAAAATATTTTTCACTTACCATTAACAAAAGCAGTCTAGACAACAATTTGTGGTTGTCTATAGAAACAGAGAATAGGTAAGACAGAAAAATTTAAGTCTATGGAAATTTTTTAAAACATCACCTTCAGTTTCCATTTTATTTTCCCCTACTAATTTTTGGCGAATGCAGAGTAAAACAGATCATTAGAAGTTTCACTTTTTTTTTTTTTGAGACAGGGTCTTGCTGTGTTGCCTAGGCTGAAGTGCAGTGGCACCATATCAGCTCACTGCAACCTCCGCCTCCCAGGTTCAAGCGATTATCCTGACTCAGCCTCCTGAGTAGCTGAGACTACAGGCACGCACCACCATGCCTGGCTATTTTTTTTTTGAAGATAGAGTCTCGCTCCATCACCCAGGCTGGAGTGCAGTGGTGCGACAATCTTGGCTCACTGCAACCTCTGCCTCCCGGGTTCAAGCTGTTCTCTTGCCTCAGCCTTCTGAGTAGTTGGGATTACAGGACACACCATCATGCCAAGCTAATTTTTGTATTTTTTTTTTTTTTGGAGAGATGGGGTTTCGCCATATTGGCCAGGTGGGTCTCAAACTCCTGACTTCATGATCTACCCGACTTGGCTTCTCCAAGTGCTGGGATTACAGGCAAGAGCCACCACGCCTGGCCTCACCCTTTTTTTAAAAATTCTCTTTATCTTTTCTGGTGATGTCATGAACAGCCAATAAATAAATAGACAGTAGAAGGAATAAGAGAGAGAAAATAACTAGGGCCCTAAGTAGTCAGTGCCTGGAAATACTGATCTCTTAATATCCACCTGTTGATGTCCTGCCCCCCTGTCTCTTGTTCTCTCTCATGCTGTATAAGAATGTAAGAAACTCTTGTTTGACATGCAGATTCCTAGACTCCACCTCTAGAGTTTCTGATACAGTATATCTAGGGGTGGACCTAGGTATCTGTACTAATAACAATCCCCTTCACTCCCCCAAACAACCCTATTCTTTTCTTATAGATAGTTCTCAGGATATACTTTGAGAAACACTCCCTTGCTTAATGTAGAGCCTTGAAACTCAGTGTGGTTCCTGGGTTAGCAGCATCAATAACAATAACACCTGAGAGTTTTGTTAGGGCTGTAGAATTTCAGGACCCACCCTAGGCCTGTCAGTCAGAATCTGCATTCCTAGGCACCTTCAGATTTAAAAAGCGCAGATCTAGAGGAGGCATCTTCCCTCTTTGCATACATGAACATATCAGTTTTCCCCCCACAGCATTCTCCTCTTAAATTGCCTAGGATTGCTTAGATCAACTGTTCTTACGGTGGTCCCCAGATCTACTGGGTCAGAAACTCTTAGGGGAGGACCCATGTGTGTTCTAGCATGCCCTCCAGTCCAGGTGATTCTGATGAATACCAAAGTGTGAGAATCACTGGCACAGTAAATACTGTTGGCCTGCATTTAAAAATGGAGTTCGCTAGAATACTCTGTATATTCTGGTGTGAATAACAAATAGGCCAGTGCCCCCAGATGTAGAACAAATCACACGAACTCTTGCTCCGTATTGTCAATCGCCAGAATCAGTTGATCCTACACTATCTCTACCTACTGCTTCACTGCTGAAGAGCATGCCTTATTCAATGAAAGTGTAAGAGGCAATCATCTCTTGTAGTAATTAATGAAATGCCAGGATCTGAGAGCCACCGGGCGCATATGTGCTATATAATGGTATTGAGGATAAGTAGCTCAGGCTGTTGAGTTTTCAAATGAAAATTAACTTCCTGATCCAAATGTCTGGGAGGTTATAAGTTAGTATTCTTCACTTCCTGGAGACTGGCCTGACAGGAACATTGCAAGTGAAAACTCCAAGGTTGGATGCTGTTGCTCAGAAGAGAGACCCTGAGCATGAACTGAGGGCACAATATGGTGGAAAAGTCAGGGAAAATATGACTGGACCTCTGAGCAAATCAGTTTCAGCTGAGTACATCCGTCTTCTTTTCACTGTTCTTGGACTTCCCAATAGATTATTACTCAACTCCTAACCTAGTACTAACTAGCTCTAAATTAGAAGTTTTAATTATCTCTCTGCACCTCTTTCCACATCATCTGTCTTGGGCTCTGTCTGATTCTGTGTCTCTCCGCTTTGTCTCTGCGTCTCTATCTCTTGATCACCATCTACGTCCTCTAAATCAATTTCTTTCTCCCTCCCTATTCCAATCTCCTTAATGAAAAGATCCAGCATACCTCCCAGGGGATGGAGGTCAGCAGGATTTCAAAAGGGACGAAACCAAAGAGGCTGCTAGTAAGTTTTTGTTGATACTGTTGATTACTTTTTCTGATGCTGGAGAGTTCTGTGTTATCCAGCTATTTGCTCCTTTTTTTAAATTTGTGCGTGTTTGTCACAGATTATCATGCTATTTCTTGATGGAACTGGAGTACTAGTTTGTCAAAATGTCAGCATAAAGACCAAAAGTCAAGCAACTTTGCTGCAATAAGACTGTAAATTTGCCATCAGTTAAGAAATTTCCTCTAATTCAAAGTGCAAGCCCAGCTGAAAGCACTTTTTAGTAATTGTGACTGAGTGAGTGTGAAGTTAGCCCAGTGTGTGTGCACTTTGATCTTGTGCCTTGTTAAATTTCTTGGTTTTAATAATTGGAGCCATTATTTATGCCATGATTCCACCAGCTATCAGGGAATACCTAAAATATTAAATCAGGTTCATATTGCTAATTTCATTTGTTGAAACTCACATCTATCCCTCTTTTATTCTTTTTGAATGTAAATAATGATGTACCCTGGAATAATTTTCTCTTCAAGTCTTAATTATAGTTTGGTTGAAAAACTGAAGCATTTAACATTGTAAATATTTGGCAAATAAGCTTAAGAGAAAATTTATGAAAATTCTCATCCTAACATCTTGGATATAAGTGCAAAGAGATGAAGCACAAGGAGAAAGACCTCTGCCTCCTTAGAATGTTAAGTCTTTTTGCAATACATACAGCAATGGAATCACAAAAGAAAAGATTTCCTCAAATCTAATTATCAAAAAGCAATTCATCTTGCTTGAGTATCTCAATCAATGTATCCCTGAAGCCACTTTCTCACTTCACCTTCCTCTCTGGTGTATGGATTTTTGTGTGTGTGTTATCATTTGGTAAAACCTCTTAGCATACGGTGTGGGGGGAAATGCTGTTTTGCTAATTTTATGTTTTATTTTTTAATGACCTACTTCTCTGCAGCAGCTTTAGTGGAATGCTTTAGGCTTGATTTTTTTGTGAGTCTTTTACTCTGTGGCAGTGACTCAGCTGGGATACAGCCAAGATGTTTACATGATGGGGTGGGGGGGTTGGGGGTGATGCAGCAGCCTCAGCTTTTGCTGCTTTTGCAAAGAGCTTACAAATTGTAGGCACTCAGAATAAGCGGTATCAGTAGTGGGTGTTAAATTCCCTAAGGGTATGGGAGTGATTTAGAACTCTGAGATTCAGCAAAGAGACGATAGGGGCTCAGGTGTCACAGGGAACTGGATCCAGAAGTAACACTGAAATGTGACCTTGGGTAAATCACTTGACCTTGATTCTTCACCTCTAAGGTGAATATATTTTATTGAAACGCTGCAATTTATCAGGACAGTAGTTGCCAAGCACATGGACATCTTTTAACTTTAAGAGATTTATTTTAGGTTGGGTTTTGCAAAAGATTATTTAACCTAATCAGCTTCACATCTAAAATTTTGTATGAATTGTGTGTGTCATAGAGGACTTCAGCTCCTAACTGAAGGGGTCATTAACAGAATAATTATTGCATTATCCTGAAAAGGAAAGACGGGCTCGGCTTTTTGGAAATTTGGTCCTTGAAGACCAAAGTTAAAATTGGGTGAATGATTTAATCAATCAGTAATTTGTAGCCTAGGTCAAAAGATCATGCCCACATTAGGATTTCCATCAAATGTGAAACCCCTTGGTGAATCAATGAAACAAAACACAAGCACTCAACAAAGTTCCTCCTATGTAATCACTGGGTTATGCACTGCTGGTTTTCTAGAACTTTAGCGGTAGTCCTTGCCCTCATTTACATTTTAGACAAGCACTCAATAGAACTTTCTATAGTAAAGGAAATTCTGGATAGTGGTGCTAGCCAAAATAGCTGATACCAGCCATGGGAGCAGTTGAAATGTGGCTAGTGTAACCGAGAAAGGCCTTTTTTTTTTTGAGACAGTCTTGCCCTGTTGCCTAGGCTGGAGTGCAGTGGTGCAATCTCGGCTCACTGCAACTTCCCCCTCCCAGATTAAAGTGATTCTCCTGCCTCAGCCTCCTGAGTAGCTAGGATTGCAGGTTCCCACCCCACATGTGGCTAATTTTTGTATTTTTAGTGGAGCTGGGGTTTCACCATGTGGGTCAGGCTGAGCTCAGGTGATCTGCCCACCTCAGCCTCCCAAAGTGCTGGGATGAGCCACTGCACCCAGCAAGAAAGTACATTTTAAATTTCATTTCATTTTAATCAATTTAAGTTTAAATAACTACATTAGGCTACTGACTACTTTATTGAATGACCATTTTAATCGAACACAAAATGCCCATGAAACTATTTGTGACCACTTAGAAAGAAGTATATGAAGCAATGTTGTTTTGGATGGAGGAGAACTTGAGCTGAATCTTGCATGACAGGGCATGACAGAAGGTATCTTAAAGAAGGGAGGATGTTCTGGGCTGAGGGAATAATACGCCAGTAATCCTGAGGTAAGAAGAGCCTGGGGCTGTTACTGAACAGTTAGGAAATCACCTTGATGGAAGCTGAAGGTTCTTGCTACACCTGAAGAAGGAAGAAGACTTGGAGCCGGGTTGTGGGATTGATGAAACACTTACTATGTACCAGGCACTTCACATGTATCATATAATTTAATCCTCCTAACCAACTGATGCAGTGGTTACTACTATTATCCTTATTTTATTCTCTGGAAACAGACTCCGAGAAGTAATTTCCCAAGATCCCACAACTAAAGGGAGCCAAGCTTTAGAACCCAGGCAGCTTTCCTCCAGATGCCATGCTCCTTAACCACCTCACTTCACTACAGTGGTTGAGAACTTAAACTCTGGAATTATCCAACTTCTGTCTCTATTAGCTTGTGACCATGGGCATTTATAAATTGAAGACAGAAAACGCACAACATTTAAGGTTGCTGTGTTAGAGATGCATAAGATACTGCATGTAGAATACCTAGCAGTGCCTAGCACATGTAAGAGCTCAATAAATCTTTGTTTAATCTTATTACTATGTCAGAAATAGACTCAAATGGCAGCAAAGAAATTAGGGGTTGCTTGAGAAGGCATTTGGCAACAATTGCAGCTTCTTGAACTCATGGATTGATATGTTGAAACCATTATAAAGGATAAAGGACAGGAGGGAAAAATGGAAGGGAAACTGGAATCCAAGTGTCTCCAAGAGGCATTTGCCATGTTCACTAGGTCTGGAGGTTCACATTCAATATATTGAAAGGAATGCAACTTTATTTTCCCTGTAGAAACAAAAATAATGCCTATTGTTTGGAAATCATTTAAAAATTCCATAAAAGGACAAGGAAGAAAATTAAAATCATGAGTAATACCATCTCTAAGAGATATCCACCATCCATTTTTTGGCATATATCCTTTTACATTTGTATCTGTGCATGCTAATTCACTTTTTAAATTTACTGTATTTACTAATTCACACTTTTGGGGTACCATTCTATGAGTTTAGACAAACACACATATGCTGTCATATAAGCACCAGCACAATCAAGATACAGAACACCCTTAAAAAATTCCTTTCACTGCCCTTGTAGTCAACTCCTGCTCTTATTCCTACCTTCAGCCCCCTGGTGGCCTCCAATCTGTTTTCTGTTCCTATAACTGCCTTTTCTGGGATGTCACGTAAGTGGAATTATACAGGATGTAGCCCTTTGAGTCTGGCTTATTTCACTTAGCATAAGGCATTTGAGATCCATCTATGTTATTGCACATATAAGTAGTTCATTTCTTTTTATTGCTGAGTAATATTTCATTGTATACATGTTCCACA
Source organism: Cacajao melanocephalus (assembly GCA_963573385.1). Classification (NCBI taxonomy): domain Eukaryota; kingdom Metazoa; phylum Chordata; class Mammalia; order Primates; family Pitheciidae; genus Cacajao; species Cacajao melanocephalus. Next base: position 14,772 of record CAUYLG010001865.1, on the reverse strand, counting down.
GCTTGTTTCCATTTGTCAGTTGAAGAACATTTGCATTGTCTCCAGTTTTTAGCAATTATGAATAAAGCCACTACAACAATCAAGTAAAGAATTTGTTTGGATCTGTTTTTCTCTTGAGTAATAGGAATGTGATTTCTAGATCGTATGTTAAGTACATGTTTAATTTTATAAGAAAATGTCAAACTGTTTTTCAGAGTAGCTGTACCATCTGTATCCCACCAGCAATATAGGGTTTCAGTTGTTCCACACCCTGACCAGAACTTGATATGCTCATTTTTTGAAAAGCAATTCTAATAGGTATGTAGGTATATAATACGGTAGTTTTAACGGCACTTCCTCCAATAACTAATATCATTGAACATCTTTACATGTGTTCATTTATCTTCAGAGAAAATTTTATTTCCAATCTATATGCATTTTTTTTCTTACCTTACTGAATTGGCTAGGCCCTTCAGTATAATGTTGAATAGAAGTGGTGGGAGTCTTTATCTGGTTTCTTTTCTTGAGCGGAAAGTATTTAGTCTTTCACCATTCAATATGATGTTAGCTGTAGGTTTTTTTGTAAACATCTTTTATTAATCAGTAAAGGTTACATAATTTGCCTTTATTTTCTAGTTTGCTGAGAGTATCATGAATGGATGTAGAATTTTCTCAAATGCTTTTGTATGAATATTGAGATGATCATGTGATTTTTCTTTAGTCTGTTGATATGGCTAATTATATTAATTAATTTTTCAATGTTAAACCAGGTTTGCATTCCCACGATAAATCCCACTTAGCCATGATATATTGTCCTTCTATACGTTGCTGTATTTGACTTGTATATCTTTCAAAACAAAACAGTATTTTTTCAAAACAAAAACAGAACAGTGCTATACATACTTATTTGTAATCTTTTTGAAAAAATCATATTTTTAATCTAAAAGAAATTTATAATTTTAAGGAAAGCTCTTTCTGATTATGCCAGTAGATGTATTTCTTCACTGTATTTTCTTATAATAGGGGAGTAGATGGTTATTATGCATATTTTGGTTCAGGTTCATGAAATTCAAAAACTGGAATGATAAATTTTCAACCCCCACTAACCAACTCTTCTAATTAGCTGATAAACTCTGAAATAAATTATTTGTATCTTTGACAAAATGTGAAGAGGAAACTGCTGTGAGTTTTGAAGGTCATTATAAATGCTAAGAGCAAAGGCTTGAGCATCAATCTTCGAAATCCAGGCACTCATCAGATGTGCGGTGAGTCCAAAATCTGTCTTATGATAATAACCTTAAGTAATAACCTTAAATATACATCAGATAGCTCTGATATTTGTAAAGAAAGTTTTCTTTCTTCCATTAAAAAATACTGTATAGATAGATATAGTTGTGTGTGTACACACACACACACACACACACACACACACACGGAGAGCAGCATCAACAATCTTTTGAAAACTTTTATTTTGAAACATTTTTTACTGTGAGGTGTTTCTTCCTGGACAAGTAAATGTTTTCTTTTCTTTTTATATAGAAATATGAGTGTTCCCTACTCCAGAAACATGCTTTCAAGATTGATTCTCTCTAGGTACCCACTTAAGTCTTATGTTTAGAATTCTAGCAGTCTAATTTTTTTTTGCTCCCAACTTTTACTTTAGAAAAGGCAGTCTATTTACTCTTCACATCCTCATAAGGAAATGGATATTACTTTATTTTATATGTGAGGCAGAGCTCAAGATAATGATAAATCTTGCCAGAGGCCTCAAGGATACTAAGCATGAACTCTGGGGAAAAAAAAATTTCTGTTTGTTTTTGGAGGGTGGCCCTCCTTCCCAGCCTTGGGTTAAGATGATTCTGCGTTTCTCAAAATGTTTGTATGAGAGGATGAACTTCAATGTTTGCATCATTTCCCCTGTTTTATACTCTCCTTGCATAGGCCACAGCTGAGAGTCTTAGAGAAAAGGCGCTTTTGGCAAGTGCAAAGTGGTATTGTCATGTTGCTACTGGAGCTGTCTGTGAGAGCCAAGAAAATAGGACAGAATCAAAAGGAAGTAAAATAAGTCATAGTGAAACCTTCTCCCTCAGAGGAAGGAAAGCAAACATTGAAATATTGCTTTTTTCCTGGCTACTTATTAAAGGGGAAATTTGCCTACTGTGCTGGAAGAGTCTTGTATGCATCGTTTTGTTGATGGGAAGTATCCAACTTGAAGTTTGTTTTTGTCTGTGTAGCCCATTCTGTTTCTTAAGGTGAACTTTACTGAGATAGGTATTGAACAGATTCAGCATTTCTCTGATTAGAAAATATGTTGATTTGCTTTAATCATTCAATAAACTAGACCCAATTTCCTGAAACAGTTTAAATGTTTCCTACAAATCAATTCACATTTCTGAAATATCTGAAGTCATTATTTATATGAGAGTCTTATTTTACTTCTAATATGGCTCAGTTTGTTTGAAACAAGATGCTATTTGGATCTTTTGTGAAACTTACATTGTTTGGTCACTTTCAGAAATGTTTGGGTTCAGGATATTGTAAATTAATCAACAAATGTAAAAAACTCGAGTTTATAGGTATAGAATTGTAGTGCCACATTACGCAATTAAATACCCCACATTCTATTTTCATAAGTCCAAGGTCATTGGTCTAAATTACAATTATATGATTTCTGTTATGATTGTTAGTGATTGCTATAATTTGACTAATTATTGCCTAAACAATGAAAGTTGGCTGGGACTCAAATTGCAACAAATGCTTTTTTATGTGAGAACAAGGAAACTGAATGTTTTTTTCTTTCATCATTCATTCATAGGGGCTGCAATTAATCATAAATATTGCACGGGACCAGGGCACAGAAAGTAGAAAGCTTCCTTTATTTTCCAGGATCATCTTTCTTGAATGGGATGGAAGGCAACCCTCTAGAGAAAAATAAATGATCATGTTTAGAGAAACATCATTTTGACTAATTGGAAGGATAGTGGGAAAATCCCACAGGAAATGGTCCAGGGCCTGTGACTTTTATAGTCAATTCTCTTCTTGGGCAGAGCAAACATTGCATTTAAATTGAGGGTACCATCTGCCTAACCTCCTAATCTGACCACAGTTTCAAGAGTAACCATTGCCAGATAAGGAAATAGTAAAATGTTTCATGAAATATAGGATGAACTTGTGTCTAACAATAAGAATGTGATCACAAACAAGGATGGTATCTTTTGAAAAGGTACATGCAACTTTTAGGCAATTTAATATATTACATAATTTCTAAAACCTTCTTAACCTTCCTTTCCAGCCTTTTTAAATAATTTCTTTGTCTATTTTGACCGCAAGCTTTAAATGAATAGATCGTAGGAGAAATTGGTCATTATCACTTTTCAAGGCTTGAGATCTGCCTGATTGCAGATAACAGAACCCCAAAATTCAGAAGAGAAAGGTTGGGGAAGAAAATAGTGTTTACTATTTAGCTTTGCCCCTAAGATGTTAGGAATTACACAGGGTTGCTGGGATTCCTTAGCATCTCTACTTAGGCTGAGAAACACTGGTCCTTAAAGGTGAGACATGGACTGTAAGGGTACCACTGCTGAAGGGGTGCTGCTGGGATATCCCAAGCTCCCTGGTCAGATTTGTTAAGAAGTTTCTTCTAGGCAACTCCAGACAGTGAGATTTTCCCAGTCAGAGTCATACAAATGAGAATTCTATTTGTCTTAAGGCCAATTCCCCCAAATTTTAGGTAGAGAGCTGCCCTGTCTTCCCTACCCCTTTGCAAGGAGCCTACAACTTGAAATGTGTTCACAGAGGCTGTAATTCCATCCCCCTGAAATTTGGAACTTCAGTGCTAGAGAAATACCTATCGAAAAGGTAACAGATTGAATGGGGTAAGTAAACCTTCAATGATAATTTAACATTCCAAAATTAATAGTATGGCTTCTGAAGTACTGAATGAAATAAATTGCCTTTAGTAAAGCACAATGTAGCATAAACTAAAAATATAAGTTCCTTATTTAAATCTCCTTTGAACATTATATGATGCTTACCTTGGAAATTGTCTCATTTCCTTGGCAACTAATGATGTATAGGCAGAGATAAGCTAACTGTTGTACAGCTGGACTTATGGAAACAGAAGAGGAATTTCCTTTCTATTCTTCACTCTTGGAAGGTAGTACATCTTACTTTTTAAACATGTCAGATCTGGAACCCAGCAGCCTGGGTTAAATTCTGATTCTGGGTTGGGTGTGGTGGCACACACCTATAATCTCAGCACTTTGGGAGGCCAAGAAGGGAGGATCCCTTGAGCCCAGAAGTTCAAGACCAGCCTGGCTAATATAGAGATATCCCTATCTCTACAAAAAAAATTTAAAATTAGCTGAGTGTGGTGGCAAGTGCCTGTAGTCCCAGCTACCTGGGCAGCTGAGGCAGGAGGTTCACTTGAACCCAGAGAATTGAGGCTGCAGTGAGCCAAGATCATGCCTCTGATTCCAGCCTATGTGGCAGAGCAGGACCTTGTCACAAAAAAAAAAAAAAAAAAAAAAAGAAAAGCTGATTCTGCTATTACCAGATATGAATCCTTAGACAAGCTGCTTAATCTCTTTGGGCCTCAGTTTCCTTCTCTGTAAAACAGAATATATACTTATCCTTAGCTCAAAGGATTACCATTAGGATTAATCAAGATCATTCATGTCAAACATTTGATAAATTTAAGCTGTCATTATAATTAATTCATTTTATCTACTTTGATAGTCCTTCTGGCCTTTCAGACACCAGAATTACTTAGAATTATTCTTCAGAATTACTTAGTCTACCAATTTACACTTTAGGTACAAAACAGACACTTTACCAGCAAAGGCCTGTCTCTCTGTGTTTCCCTCAGCATTGATAGGATATCCCTAGACCATAATTATACCCCAAATTGTTTAAGTGGGCCAGAGTCTCTAAGAAATTAGGTAATTAAATGCAAATTTTGCAGGCCAAGTTGCATTCCAATGATTTCTGAAAGTCATAATTACAGAAGTCCTTGGTCCACTGAGGGCATACTCATCTAATTTGTCTTGGTAAAGAGAGCTCTGCAGTTCCACCAGCCCCTTTCAGGCTCACAAAACTGTTTTCTCTCTTTAGAAGATGCAGAAAAATGTGAAGGAGGAAGGTGCTTAAGCATCTACAGAGCCTGATGCCTTGCTGGTCTTTGATGGCTTGTCAGTGGTTCGGTTCTCATGTTTCATATTTTGGGTTGTGTGTGAATTGGAGGTTATTGGCTGGAATTTTTTTTTAAGTCAGGAAAACACTCAGTTGCTTTGATTTTTTAAGACTTAGAATTCATGGATATTATTAAAGATTAGTATACATATTTTAAAAATGGTTTTTCTCAGAATTGTTGACCTAAGACAGCAATCTTTTCATTTTAACTTCTGAGCTTACCTTACAAGTAAATAGACTGTAGCAATATTGTGCTCCTTAGCTGCAGCAGAAAACATTTTATCTTTCATGGATGCTGCAAAATCATAAACTGAAGAAGTCAAAGTCAATTTATGAATTCTTCAAGATTTTGCTAAAGAAATCGCTAGAAAATACATAGAAAAGTATATTTATCCCTGTGATACATGCAAAATAATCTCAGTACGCTTCCCTAAATGACTCTACTATGCTATACAGACTATGTAAGATTATGAATGCATTGAGTTTACTTAATAGAATGCTTTTGGGAATGTGGTATAATTGAAAGCTTTGGATATAAAACTGGCATCGATGAAGTTGAAAAGTTCCTTTTTAAATAAGAGCTGTTAAATTATACTGAAAAATGTTGGAGAAAATATTATACACTATCTAACTGTGAAATTAATGTTTTCCTCAACATTGCTATAAGCAGTGCATCTTAACTTAGTTCATAATTGAGTGAATTGTTTCTTTCATTTCTGGTAATTCTGATTTCCTATGTAATAATACATCTTTTTATTGTCTCTTTCTGCAACCATATTCTGCTGCCAAATTAGTGTGTTTGAAGAAGCAAATTAGTGCCTCCTGGGAAGATATTAGTAAGTCACACAGCAAAGAGGAATATTTCAAGGGAGGTAAATATATATACAATTTTCTGAAGGTGCAGCAAGTTCACTTTGTGGTTTTCCTCACTGAGTTAGAACTACATATTTTTTGCATTAGTGGCCTTACTTCTCCTTTATAACTTGTGACTTCATTGGTGTGACTCATTTCACTAAGTTGGTTTCCATGGACATTAACCACCCAATATGCCATACTGTGAGCATTTTTATCTAACATATAAATGAGCAGTTTTTAACCTGTGTTTTTAATATCCAGGAGTGTATTAATATAAATTAAGAGGAGAGGTATCTTTAGTTTTTTTTTTTAAACAAGCTCAAAATAGCTTTAAACTTCAAGATGCTATTGAAAATTAGAATGAATTATGAATTATGCAAAAACTTGATTTTTTTGCCTTTAAAATTTTTTTTATTTTATGCAGGATTTTGTTTTTTATTTCTTAATATGAACAAAAACTTGATTTTTAAGATTTGAAATACTGTATCCTTGAAACATTCTTAGTTATAGATGCAGCTACATGATTGAGGAAATCCATTGCTAAGCAAAAAACAGCATTGCCTTTATGATATAATTTAAGTTATATCTGCTTTTATCTTTGGATTCCCATTTCCTTCTCCCAAACCTACGCTATTTGGAAGCACTTTGTTGATATTACAAATTTATAGAAAGTAGATTCTGCTTCTTACATGTTACCGTTGAAATGTTTAGACCCTATGGATTGTTATCATTTAAAAATTTGGCTTACTTGAGCTGAATAAAATCATAGGTGTGTGAAACACTTCATTTTACATGTGAGGAAACAAAAAGCCCACAATATTTAAAGAAATTATTTGAGTTTTACCAACTGGTTAGCAACAGAGTTTTACCTAGAATCCCAGGCTTCTGTTCACCGGTGTTGTATTTTTTCTAGCTACACTAGACTATCTCATTGGCAAAGCTTCATATATGTTAGAATGAAGTGGCTGAGGCAAAGGAATGGTAAATTGAGAACTGGCAATTTGGGATGAAGTCAAAGTATGATCTGAGGATCACCTCTGTTAATCACATGGATGCCTTTTGAAAATGTAGATTCCTAGACTCTTCCTAGATTCCCAGACAGACTGAATCTCAATCTCTAAGGGTGGGACCCAGGAATATGCTGTTTAAACAAGCTCCCTAGATAACTTTTATGTACACTAAAGTTTGCATTCGATAGGATAATGATATCCTATTTATTCCTCTAGAATGTTATTTAGTATGTTTTAAACTGATATACTAACATTTTCCCATTTGGAGAATTTGCACTGTTTTGTGCTAGATTCTAAGGATTGGTACAGAGGAGACCTATGATGAAAGCGAAGGGTATTGAATCTGGGTTCCAATCCAGGCTAGCCTTGCTATATGAGCCTGGGCAAGGTACTAAACACTCTAAGTCTTTAACTTTTCTTCTTTAAAGTGACTATAATGCCACCCTTGCAGAACTGCTGAGAGATCATAGAAATAAAATACGGTGCAGGCACTGGGCCTGGCCTAGTAAAAGCATGCAACTACTAATTACTGTCATTACCTAAGCTAATATAACTATTATTTTCCTCTTCCCTTACCTTGAAAAGTAGAAATACACTGAATTCTTCATTGTTCATTGTTTCAGACCTAGTGGATTACTTCTATCATTCGCTCCTCCTCCTCACCTCTGTGGCTTCCTTCCTACCTCTTGGCCATTTCATTGTTCATTAGACACCTCCACTAGAAGAAGGAAAGAGAAAATAAGAAATGCAACTCATAACATCTATTTTCTTCATGTGTTATTATTCTTAGTAAAAGATTTGATTTGAAGTGACGAGGCTGAATCACTGGCCAAAATAACATTTTTGTGTTTTTTAAGAGCTTAATTTACCTATTTTTTAGGCAGTTACCATTCTGGCTCTTATAATGAAATATCCTTGCTTAAAAACAGTAATTTTAATCAACATTGCATGAGAAAAAAATTTACTAAATGAATCATTCTGAATCTTGTTTCCTTCCTTAATTTTTAGGGGAACTGAGAAGATTTGGTTGAACAAAGCTCATTAAGATCCTACAGAGATGAAATCTGAGTATGAAGTAGGTCAAATTTAATCTCCCTGGTAGTGCCCTTCAGGCATTGCTGACGTGGGCTTCTCACTCAGCAGAGGTGGGTTGTGTGTGAATGGATTCCTAGACTGCAGCATGGGCTCTAACATAATGAGAAGGTGCCTGCACAAGGCCTGCAGCCACAAATCCTGATTTTCATGTAAAATGCCCTCAGCTCCTTCAAATCTTAAGATTTTTCCTCAGGTAAAGCTTTGTGTTCTAGGTACTTGGTATTAGGCATCTGCTAGTTGGAAAGTAAGAGAGCCACATCTGCAACTGCAAGAATTGGGAGACTCCAGAGGCAGTAACAACCCAAAGGATCAAGCAAAGGTGAGTGTGGCAAGAGGGGAAATTTTTCTTCCCCTCTGGCATTCTAGTGTGTAGCCAGCCTCTGGTAGGAAGGTGCAGGTAGGGACTGGCTATCTAGAGGCCTCGTCTTTTCTCCTGTTGCCAATCCTGGGTCCTGGAAGAATGTCTGACATGCGCCCTCAGGTTGACTGACAATCTGATGTGTGGCATGACCAATGCAATAGAATAGCAGTTTATTGAGGACAGGTCTTTTTGTCTGCTTTATTCACTGCGTTTGGAACTGGGTCTAGCCTGGAATAGGTACCCAATAAATATTTATTGAATAAACAGATGAAAAAAACATCAGGGTTAAAAGATACTCGTTGAAAGAAAGGAAGAGGGGGAAAATTGAAAGAGGGCAATCAAATCATGGAATGATATTTGGCTTGATTGAGCCAATCTGAAGAAAATGTCCTTTCCAGATAAAAGAAGATACTTCTTTTGGCAAAGGCATATGAAATTCTTGCTATGGCTACACCCTCCAAACAAGGTGTTAGGATCTACCCCTGGTAGTATTAATGCTGGTGGATTTGAAAAATAATGATAATGATAATGATGGTAAATAACCAAAATAGCAACAGGAGCAACTAACAGTTACATAGCACTTATGCAATGTGGATTATCTCCCCCAATCCATTTGTGAAAACTTAATGAATGATAATAAGTGTAATGGCAATTTGCCACAGGAATGTGAAACTTGATATACTGTGGTCTCAAGGGCATTCAGTCACAGGAATGTGTTCTTGCAAACAGGTCCTAAGGGCAGCAGGCTAGTATGGTTTCCCTAAATAGGCACTGTGTGTATATGTGCATGCAAATGCTTGTGTGTGTGTGTGTGTGTGTGTGTGTGTAAATGCACAAAGCCTATTCAAAATCATTTTGGTAGTAACTTTGATTCTGGGAATTGGGGTGCTAGGTAAAGCTAAGTGTAATTTTTGCCCTAATACTACATCCTTTTATTCAAATCATAGTTTTCTGGGAAGTTTCCAAAACTATGAATGCAAATGATATATTCATCTGTAGAAATTTCCCTTTTAGGAGGATGGTGCCAACAAAGGTGAAATATAAAGCACATTTTTAAAAAGAGTTTTAACTAGTTCTGTATTTTATAGATCTGCTATGTGACCCTTATTTTATCATGTCCGTTTGCTGCCTTAATACTTTGGCTCTTGAAGGCAGTTTAAATTCAGTGAATGCAAATTGGAATGAATGGAAGCATTAAATTGTAGTGTCCTTGAACATGTTCTATGTAGAAAGGCCATGGGACTTTGGAGGTAGACAGACTTGGGTGGTTTAGATTTCAGCTCAGCTAGTGATCACATATATGACCACAGATCACTTTCTTAATGATCAGATTGCTCCTCTGCAAAATAGAGAAAGAAATAACTTCTTGGGGTTGTTGTGAGGGTCAACTGAAATAATATATGTATAAATGATTAGCAAAATAACATGGCATGTATAAGGTGTGAACATAATTAAACAAAGCTTGCCTTATTACCTAGTTTTATTTGCCCTCTCAGCATCCTGCACAGTATGGGTGCCTAAATACCTGGACATCTCCAGAACTAGAATCTCAAGTAGCATACAGGTAAATGTTGTATGCTAGCCGGCTCTCTAGATTGCCGTAACCATTATTTACACATATGTGCATACTCACACACACAAATACACACACTCACACTTTTTAAAAAATTTTAATTTAATTTTAAGTTCCAGGATGTATGTATGCATAGGACATGCAGGTTTGTTACACAGGTAAATGTGTGCCATGGTGGTTTGCTGCACCTATCAACCCATCACCTATTTCTTAAGCCCCACATGCATTAGCTGTTTATTCTTATGCTCTCCCTCACCCTGCTCCACTGACAGGCCCCATTGTGTGTTGTTCCCTTCCCTGCTGTGTTCATGTGTTCTCACTGTTCAGCTCCCACTTATAATCTGTGGGATTACACACACACACACATTTTTTATTCTACTCGATTAGTTTTTGCAACCTTGAAGGTAAAACCCAAGCTCCTTGTTGAAGCCTGAAAATCTTCCACATCCAGCTTTTGGTCTATTCATTTTTTACAGATCCTGAGCTGTTTCTTCAACTTTGCCATGCCCTTTTACACCTCTGTGCCTTCGAATATCTTTTTTTTTTTTTTTTTTTTTTAGAGACAGAGTTTTGTTCTTGTTGCCCAGGCTGGAATGCAATGGTGTGATCTCAGCTCACTATAACCTCCACCTCCGGGTTCAAGCTATTCTCCTGCCTCAGCCTCCCGAGTAGCTAGGATTACAGGCATGCGCCATGATGCCCAGCTAATTTCGTATTTTTAGTAGAGACAGGGTTTCTCCATGTTGGTCAGGCTGGTCTCGAACTCCTGACGTAGGGTGATCTGCCCACCTCAGCCTCCCAAAGTGCTGGGATTACAGGCATGAGCCATCACGCCTAGCCCAGCATATCTTTTTTTGACAACCTGAAATACTTTTCCACTCTTCTCCACCCAGTAATTATCCACTATTTCTTATTTCAAAGTAAAGCTCAAATATGGGCTCCTCTGTAAAGCATCTTTGGACTACTGGAAGCCAAGTCCCCTTTAGGCCTTTCTGGCTCCCACAGCTCTTTGTTTATATTTCTATTACAGCAGCATCCTGTAGTAATTAAAATACAAACACACATAGCAGTGCCACTCTACGGGTGTGTGATCTTGGGCAAGTACTTAACCTCTGTTGGCTTTATTGTCCTCATTTATAAGATGGAGACAATATTAGCATCCACCTGAACAGAATTGTTTCATATATTAAATAAAATAATCCATGTAAAACACATAGTACAGTGTCTAGAACATGGTAACTGTGGTGACTGCTCAGTAGTACCTCTATGATCGTATAGTAAACTCTTTGTAGGTCTATCTTTGTTAGGCTGTGAGATACTTCATTTTTGTACATACAGTATCTAGCATAAAGCCCACAACACAGTAGACGTTTAATATATGTTTGTTGTAAGGAAAGAAGAAAGCAGGCAAGGTACCTTTCGTCTATATTTAAAAAGAAGAAAAAATGTTAAACTACATTATATTTAGGAGGAAGGTTCATTGTCCTTTCTTTCACCTCTTAGTTAATACTCTTAGCTCTTCACTTTTACCAGCTATAAAATGCCAGCCCCAACTCCCAGAAAAGCTTATAAGATATAATATGCAAAAAATTACAGGGCCTTAAGGCCTCTGGATACTTCTTGGCTATAGAAACTATACCAATACTGCTCCCCAAAAGGAAGAAAAATTATCTCCCATTTTAAAGATGCATATAAACTGTGAAATTAAAGAATGTTAGTAAAATGGAGATCAGATAGGCCGTCTGTGTGTCTGTTTTACATCGCTATAAAGGAATATCTGAGATTGCATCATTTATAAAGAATGGTTTATTTGGCTCATGGTTCTTCAGACTATACAAGAAGCATGGCACCAGCATCTACTCAACTTCTGGTGAGGCCTCAGGAAGCTTTTACTCATAATGGAAGGCAAGGAAAGCTAGCATGTCATACGGTGAGAAAGGGAGCAAGAAAGGGAAGAGGGAGGTATCAGAATCTTTAACAATCTGATATTACATGAACTAATAAAACAAGAACTCACTTCTTACAGCAGTGAGAGCACTATGCCATTCAGGAGGGATCCTCCCCCATGACCCAAACACCTCCCACTGGGCCCCACCTCCAACATTGCAGATTACATTACGACATGAGATTTGGAGAGGACAAATACCCAAACTATATCATCATTCAACAGCATTTCTAGAGTCCTCTATTTTCCATATAGAGTATCAGTGTTTTTGTTTTCAGAAAAATTTAGTTACCCAATTCTCATTTATATTCTTAATTATTAATGAAATGATACTGTTGTCTTCTTATACTTGAAGTATAAAATTAAATGATTAAAATGAATACTGTATTTCCTTGCAATGAGCTATAGCAGTCCCTGTCTGTCTGTCTAAAAGTGAGCTTTGACAGTGTGCTCTAGTTCAGGAGCAAGTGTTGACAAACCAATTAATCCAGCCAAGTTTATAGTTTACATCCTAATAGTACTGCTGATTATTTCTTAGATGCTTTGAAATTTTTTTAACACAATTTATTGTTTTTGCAATTCAAGTTCCTCATTTGCAAAAAGAAGGTAAAAATACTTATGCGACGGTATGAAGATTAAGTGTGAAGGCTAAGTGAATAACGTACATAAAATATCTTAGGTTCAGAGCGACTGGTGCTATTAATAATAACAAAAAAAATCTAACTTGACATGTGGCATGCGCAATAAATATTATTCTCTTTCTCCTCAAGATTTTGTTTATGACAGAATGTTTTATTCAGATTCACCTGTTTACATATGTGTCTACCCCACTGCAGTGTAAACTCATCTAAGGCAGGGATTATGTTATACTCATCTTCTAATTCCCAGCACCCAGTGTACTACTTGATGCTTAATAGGTATTTAAGACATATTTATGGAAAGAGGAAGGCAGGAAGACAGGCTAGGAGGTGATATGGTTTGGCTGTGTCCCCACCCAAATTTCATGTTGAATTATAACTCCCATAATTCCCATGTGTCATGGGAGGAACCTGGTGGGAGGTGATTGAATTGTGGGGGTGGGTCTTTCTCATGATAGTGAATGAGTCTCATTAGATCTGATGGTTTTGAAAACGGGAGTTTCCCTGCACATTCTTTCTCTCTGCCTGCTGCCATCTATCTAAGACATGACTCGCTCCTCCTTGCCTTCTACCATCATTGTGAGGCCTCCCCAGCCATCTGGATCTGTGAGTTCTTCATTAAACCTCTTTCTTTCTCTTCCCAGTCCCAGGTATGTCTTTACAAGCAGAATGCAAATGGACTAATACTCACAATGTTGTCCAGGCTGGTGTTGAACTCTTGGCCTCAAGCGATCCTCCTGCCTTGGCCTCCCAAAGTACTGAGACTAATACAAGAGGGGGAAAAAAAAAAGGGAGGAAATGAGGGAATTAAGTACTAGGTACGATTGGGCACCATGGAATAAAAATCCCTACATAATAAGTTATTATAGTTTAGTTATTTATGTTTTATCATATTCTAATAATTCTAAGAAATGACCAACTTTATATAATATATAGTTGTATACTCCTTTACAATTATGAATGAAAAAACTGTTATATATCTCCTTTTGTTTTATGCAAATATACATGAACAAGCATTACTGAATGAAACTTGCTTGTCAAAAATGTAACAAATGTGAGATGGGGCCGTGATTTTGATGGTGTGTGTCATTTATGTCAGCAAAATGAGAGAAGTGTCACTAAGTTTCAGGAGTCTTACATGGCACTTAGAAAACTCTGCAGTATGCAATCTGCTTCTTCTGTAACCTAATCAAGGGGATTTATCACAGGTAAAATGCATGTGTTTTATGACTTTTCAGTGACATACTTGACACATAATACAAAATGATATAATCTGTATCGTATAAAGTTGCAGTGCATACCAATCAGAGATGTTATGCTTTTGGGTTACCTAATTCAGTGTTTGAAAATAGCTTACCCGATAGCAAGAAAAGAACAAGAAGCTGCTACCAAGATAGTTTTCAACCTTTTCCAAAACACTTCTAGTACCCCTTCCCTAATGTGTACTATGGACCCTAACTTTCTTTATATTAGGCTTTTTGTTACTTTTGTTCCGTTTCATTTTGTTAAGAGTGTGTGTGTGTGTGTGTGTGTGTGTGTGTATGTATGTGTGTAGAGACAGTGCCTCATGATGTTGTCCAGGCTGGTGTTGAACTCTTGGCCTCAAGCAATCCTCCCGCCTTGGCCTCCCAAAGTACAGGGGCCAGTTTGGGTTTTTTTGAACAGATTTTAGGGCAGAGTTCAGGGCTACAGAGCTCTGGCCTATACTCTGCTGAGTTATTGAGTCTAAACAAGACTCTATTTATTCATTTCCATTCATCAGTTGGTTACTGATTTTTTTTTTTTTGAGACAGGGTCTCACTCTGTCACCCATGCTGGAGTGCAGTGGCACAATCACACCTCACTGTAGCCTCTACCTCCCAGGCTCAAGTGATCGTCCTGCCTCAGTCTCTGGAGTAGCTGGGACTACAGGTGCAAGCCACCATGTCCGATAATGTTGTTGTTCTTTTCTTTTGATTAATAATTGATGCATACTGGTTTGGTGTGTTTCGTTTTTACTTTCTTTCTTTTTTTTTTTTTTTTTTTTTTTTTTTTTTTTTTAGAGAAATGGTATTTGTCTTTTTCAAAGGCTGAAATGCAGTGGGAAAAAAAAAAAACCCCACCATGGTTTTTTTTTTTTTTTTTTT